>CM019753.1:23544861-23764861 GCA_009761765.1 Phenacoccus solenopsis | reverse complement strand
AAAGATTTGATGAGTCTCTCCAACACCCTCTCTTACCGAATGAGTAGATTATAATGGCTATCATTTTTAATTGAGAACTCAGCTAAAAAGGTCGATTCAATTTCATTATTCGTTAGATACCTTTTTATTAATCGAAGCGAAGCAATTTTATTGCTATTGTAAAACGACATAGTCATAGCCGTAGCTTAGTTAATTTATCGACTCCATTAATTCGAGTTCAGGTGTTCTTTTAAACGTCACCTCAAATACGCCGAATGCAATGGTTATGAAATGTTTCACTTTTTAGAAATACAAGTATAATAGCGATACGCCAATACTTACCAAAAATAAATAAAATCTCCTTTATTATTTTTCGAAGTTCAGAAAGTTGAGGGAAAAATGTTAATACATATAATCTGTATTTAAGTGAAAGTAATTTATCAAGTTTTGAACATTTTTGTTTAAAGCGATACCAGCTTATTGGCCTATTTGTGATATATTAGAAACGACGAATGAAGTGTAAACAAAAATTACAGAAAATACGCGAAAAAGAAGCATAATATCTTTCTTAAATAATTTATTATGTGAGATGTTGAAAACTGGAAATTTAAAATTAAAAAATCAACTCATTCATATATATCAGCTTCAATCGCAAATCAATTTAAAAGCTTCTATATAGGTACTTAGATATCAATAATTCTTAAAATGTCGGTTTTCATGTGATCGATAAAATTTCTGAAATCCCATGACAAACAGATTCACGTTAGACGTTCATTTTATTACATTATAAATACATAAATAAATAAATTTATCATCTACGTACGACCGCGTTGGATATAGGTACTTCATGGTCGTTTCTTTCGCCAGTAAGTGTATATATGACCTTTATACTACTTTTTCCTTTACAATTCCACGCGTGTTTCCGTAAAAGCACTGTAAAATAACAAATAAATTTTCATTATACGATTTGAAAAATTCGTACCAACGAAAAAATAATGGATATTTTCTCACCAAAATGACAAATAGCGATCAATAGCTACAATGAATTAATGTTGCAAATGTGCATGAAAAAGTTGAAGCTATTCATGTAATATAATACTCCTGAAATCTGAGCAACATTTGATTTTTACGACATTTCAACTTAATTTTCATGGACAAAAATTTACCACCGCTTATAGATTTAAAATAAAAATGAAACTAAAATTGACTTTAAAAATAAGGTTACGTTTTACATAACTGTAATACCTACAATCTTCATTAAATATGGGATGAAATAATTTATTTCCAGGAAAAAATTTGATTACAAATAATTGTTAGTACATACACGTACCAACTTGATTTAGAAACGTAATTATTTTTTCAATTAATGGGTTGACTCGCATTCAACTATTCACATACTAGAAGGTGTAATTATTAACTTTTTTAAAGTTAGTCTTCATTCATTTTTTCATCTCGAAAAAAAAGAAAAAACATGATTGGAATTAACTCTTTTTTTTGCATCAACACTGGTAACTTTTCTCAAATACATTTTAAGCATTAGTATCGCATAAGGTTTATATCATTTGAATGAGATATTTTTAATGCATTTTCACATTATTTTGTGGTTATAAATACCTAATACCTACATACTTTGTGAATGCTGACTTCCATGAAGTTGAATAATTTGTTTGCTTTCAAACATAAAAAAAAAACATGTTAGGTTACAGATGTGATGCTGGAAAACATAATTATCTCTATTCCTTAAATAAGAAAGCAGACTAATCATTATACATGAATGTCACATGTATAACTTTACATATTATATGAAAGAGTTTATATTGAGATTGAAACATCCTGTACAACATTGGAGGATATTTGCGTAATAATTTCTACTTTAGGATTAACTATTTGTTATTCCTAATATTGCGATGAACTATTTACTCAAGTATTCGCAAATTTATCAGCATTTCAATCATAATAATTTATACTCAATTAGAAGAAGATGTTAACTCAAAATGAAGGCTGTTCGAGTAAATTATGTGAAAATTTTGCATTCAAATATAACTGGCATTCGCGGAATCTTTCAAAATATCGCGATAAACTAACGAGAAATAAGAGCAAACGTATCCACGTAGTTAAAACAACAAAAAACAATTCTAAAGGAATTTAAATCACGAAAATGGAAAGAGGAGAATGAGAAAACTATCTACTTCCTTTCATACTTCATATTTCACAATGATTTGTTTCGTAAATGAAATGATTTTCCTTATTGCATATCACATAGACCTACTTTTATAGGTTTTCATTTTTACGCATCTATGTGAATCTAGTTGCAAAATTATATATGTACTTATATTTACAAAACCTAATATTACTTAGTAATATAAATAATTATTATTTTCTTTTTTTTTTCAGTTAATCGATGACGACAGAAGTTTCGAAAATGCTTTAATCAATTATTTATTCGCGAAGCAGTTTTTGAATCGGCAGCGTCACCAAGGAGATATTAGAGATTTACAACGAAAACGCAGTTATTGGAAACAATGTGCTTTTAATGCAGTTTCTTGCTTTGGTTGAATTCAGTGTTATTAACAATTAATTGATTAATCTAAGACCTTTACTTTAATGCATACTATTTTAAAATGCTTCACATTGTAGGTACTATATGCTTAGATGGTATAATTTAATAAAATTGAAATAAAATATTTGACAAATTTAAAAGCAAATACTTTGTGAGGAAGGGAGAATCATTATGCATTATGTGATAAAAATTCCATAATAAATCGCTAAATACTTTTAGTTGCATAAACGATCAATTTTTGAAAAAGTCGAGAAAGAAACGAACATCGAAGGCAAAATAATGAATATGTAATAAGTATAGGTATTCAACACACGTGTTTTGATAGTCAACTAGTAATGAAAATGGCATCGGAAATTTTGCATCGTAGTTTTCAATATTTTCACTTAGGTATTTGAACTCCACGTAAAATTCATTACCAGAAAAACTATCTCTCATTTATATCTTCAAAGTAATATGAACAAAACTTGCTTTTTTTAATGCATTTTTTGTAACAAATTTAATTAGCACGTAAATGAATAAAAGTACAGTAAAATAAATGAAATTGAACATCAGCTGAAGTTTTTCATTTCAAATCCTAATACAATTTTCTAATTTTCAGAGCTAACGAACAGCAGTTTGTTGCGACGTATAAAACTATCTCATGTACACGTGCGACGGGGTAACTATGAATTTTTAGTTTCCATCTTCAATTTACTCCTTGGATTGAAGGTGGACAGTTTTTAAGCTTTTACAAAAAGCGCACATTTGAATTTTTGAAAAATGTATTGAATAGAAGAACAACAAAATATTATTAACATTTTGAATCTAACTTAATTATGTCAAAAGTTATTTTTGAAAAGTCCCGAAACCTTACCACCTTTGATTTTTCATCTCATTTAAGATGGTGCTTCGGAAAATAAGTAGGTAATTGGAAAAAAGTTGATTTGAAAATAAATAAATGAAAAAAATTGGGAAATTTTTTTCATTTTTTTATTAAAAAATCAACTTTTTCACATTTACCAACATATTTTCCGAAGCACCGCCTAAACAAAACTCGAATTCAGATCTCAAAAAGTTTTTCAAATAGCGCAATAAGCGATATCTATCGGTTGTTTAAACACACATACCAAAACATTTGGTAACGCCATCTTTTAATTGTCGTAAGAATTATAATTTCGTTTCACTTGCATAGAAAAACGAAAGTGAATCTTCCTCTTTGGACAAAAAAGATCATAAAAAAGTAGCCTAATCGAAAAAATTTTCAAATTAATAAACTCTAAATATTTTATCAATAATCCCCAATAAATTCACATCAATACTCGATGAAAAATTGAAATTCTCGTTTTTTTTGTACAAAATTAAATATTTGAAGTTCATAAGTACGACCTCACTTATGACGTTAATGACGACGTGTCAGTTGGTTCTTGGTTATGTCGCGTCGAATTGAGGTGATTATGATTATGACTTCAGCTATGCATATTAGAGCAACTTAAACCTGAAATAAACAAGTTAATTACCATTGTTAAAATAAAGACGAGAGAAATCTCTTCGTATCGTAGGGCAAATATTGTTTTCAACGTGCTAATAGGGTATATTAGCCTAAAAACTCCCTGCGATATCTCATTTGTTACTAGTTCAACATTTAATTTTTTGGTGCTTTAACTACTTTTTGGAAGTGTTACAATATCGAATATCGTTTTTTAATTTTGTATAAGAAGAAATAAGATACCTACATTTTCAAAGTGAAAGTGTAAGTCATATCTACAAAAACAGCGTTGAGTAGGTAAGTGAAATCTTCATTACTTTTATCAGATTTTCCAAATATATTACGCAAAAAAACTTTACAACTATGGAATGTTATGAAATTACATTCTTTTCAGATAAAATGGAGTAAAGTATACGTTTTCATAACGCATAACACGAAACAAAGTATTCTCAGAAATCGAAATGCGCGAAAAAATGATGGACGATATTATAGATTTGAATGATATTCCAGTGCAAGCATTGAGCACAGGAACTATTGCTAGATTGGATTGCATGTTGGATAAAGAGAAAATTTTGCTATCACAGCCAGGAGGTTTACCAAGGTATGTTTTAACACAATAATATACGTATGGTACTGTAATTATCACCTCCACTTTCTTTTTATTCACTCGTTGCTGTATTTTTGGTTCATTTGTCAAATTTAGAGATTATAGAGGTATTGCTGAACTACTAAACGTAAGCACAATTGATGGATGGCTAGGTGAAAAAGCAATGATGAAGTTAATCAGAGAATTCGGACCTAAAAATCAATTAACTTTGGGAAAACTGCAAACATATTTTGAGAAAATAGACAGATATGATGTTTTAGATGATACTTCAAACATGTTTAGTAGGTATCCCACTTAAGAGCGACTGACACACATAAAATTTTGATGACAAAAAAAACGCTCTTAATCGTATTATATTTATAGATGAAGATGCAAGAGAGTACGTGAAAAAAATGAACAGTCTAGTACCAATACAAGCCAATCATCAGTTTTGTAACATGGAAAGAGATATGTTAACTGAAGGTATTTAATCAATTAGTAATCTCTTTTCGTTATTCATGTTTCCATGACGTGATACTTATAAAAATATAATCTAAATCACAGATGATATAGTACGTATTCCATCTGGAAACGGTCCTCAAAAATATAATGCATTCATTTTATACGTCGACGAAGATAGGCACTTCGCGGAGGAATTAATTAGCAAAATGGAGAATGAGTATGGTTTAAAAGTAAGATATAATTTCGAAATGAATGTAAATGAATAACGAATTAAAGGAAATTCACAACACTTTTATTTATTTCATTCAGATATGTGATAGAGATAGGGATCTCATTCCTGGACTCACTTTTGAAGATTCGGCTATTCAAAGATTGATAGCAGAAAGATGTGATCGACTTATAGTAATTCTTTCAAATGAATTTGTGCGAAGCGATCGTCACACTTTTCTTTTCAAATATGCTCAAGCTATAAGTTGTGGTAATTTTATTTGATCTTACCTTGGAAATTTTAATTTTAAAAAAATCCGATTATTTTTTTTCAACCGTTACAAAATTAAATTATAGACCAAGGCAGAAGAAAAGTGATTCCTTGCATATACAAGAAATGCGAGCTTCCATTGGAGTATAGAATTTTCATGTTATTGGATTACGAACGATACAACGGAGGTATTTTGGGCGATTTTTGGTCAAAACTGAATAGTTCATTACTTCCCATAGAAAACTTCGCACCAACATTGGTGGAAAATGATGAACCCAAAGGGTAAAAAACTTTTTTTTTCATTTTGAAATATATTTTCTTTTTTTTTTTTTTAATAAATTTCTGGTTCGTTTTTTAGAGTTAAAATCGAAGATATCACCGCAAAAGATGAGAAGACAGCAGACTTACCTAGCAACAAAGTTGAAACCGAGAAGAAAATGAAATTTTCAAACCAAAATGTGAATCTAAAATCTGATGTATCAAATAAAGAGAATGAGTTCGTCCTGAAGAATGAAAAAATAATGATTCTCAACAAAAGAAATCTGTCGTTTGGAAAAAAAATTAATAATTTTTTTATAAAAATCAAAAAGCCAAGGAATAAAGGTACAGCACATATCGTAGAAGAGAAGAAAGCAATAGGTTTATTTAGCGGAAACATGGAATATGAGGAGAAAAACCAATTTTCAAATGCGAGTGTGAAATCTGATCTTTCAACAAAAGAAGATGATTCAATCCTGCAAGACGAAAAAGTAGTGATTTCAAACAAAAAAAATATGTCATTTGGAAAAATAAAAAATAATATTCTCATAAAAATCAAAAAACCCAGAAGGAAAGAGGCAGTATGTGCCCTGTAAACACATGCTCTTTGAAATAATATCTTGGACAAATCATACTCTTTGCGTTACCATATAAGCATTTTCATAATAAATGTCACTTCTATTTAAAATTGTTAAACTTCTCATCTGTAAATTTTTCATTACTTTCATTACTTATTCAGTCATTCATTGAATTTTTTTTTCAAGAAATCATTAGTTTTAAGTATTAATCCTTTCAGTTGAATAGAGAGTAGGCAATTGTTTCATGACAAATAAGTTTTTTAATATAATTATTTTTACGTAGGATATAGAAAATATGTTAAATTTTTTTTTCAATTGTTCGCAATTTGTACTTTTTATTTGTTATTCGTATTAACACTTTATCAATATAATTTTCTTTTTATTCATTCCACAAAAATTTAGTCAGTCAAAAATTATTGTTCGAATAACAGGATGCATACAGGTTGGATAATTTATTAAATTATATACCTACATCACTGCAAATTATCAAGTCTTCAAACTGAATCAATTTGTTAATACCGATACAATAGCAATAATCATGAGATACCCAGTACAATACAAATTTATTAAAATTCAACAGTTTTAAAAAACACATAAAAACAAATTTCGCTCACTTCATATGACTTAATATTGAAATTGAAAGCAAAATTGATTTCTTCACATTATTCATAGTTGCTTCTTTCAGTGATTTCGTTGACGAGTCTTTTTCACAACAGTCCAGCCATCGTCAACTGGTATACTGTCTATAGTTGAAGTACTGACTTTCTCTTCGACAGTTTCCTAAAAATTAGGTAAATTAAATTTCTAAAATCGAATCATTTTGAAAGTATAATAAATACAACATATAGTCTACAACACACATCTTTATTGTGATGGTTTCGTTTTTCTTTGAATTTAGAAAACAAACGGGTGCGAGTTAATATACGTAACGAAGATATAATAATTCTGTTTCAAAAATGATATTCAACTCACCATTTCTTCAAATGTTTCAGGAACCATTTGACTCTTAACATGATGAATAGGTAGAGCTTTCTTCAAATTTTTCGAATAATCTAGAGCACTCTCTTTATCACCAGATAACCATTTTCTGGATAAATCCCAAAGTAATTGTCCAACTTCGTCCGGCGATCCATCCTCCAAAAATGTATCGAAATATGCGTCCATTAAATCTTCTAATTCTGAGGCTATATCCTCCCAATCGGATAAATCTAAACGAGCAGTCATGTAGTAGATTAGGGGTTTTCATTTAATATTTATATCATATTTGGTCAGGAACATTCTTACTGGTAGAAAAACACAAATTGGTAATGCAATCGGCCATATCAAAAACTTTACGGCTAGATTCCTGAGGAGAACCGCCCATACCATGATCAACTGCTAGCTGCAAAAGAGTTTTCAGATGAATCATTGATAATTAACGCTGAACATAGAAAATCATTCAATGAAAAGTTTTACCTGAAGAGCAGACCAATTATTAAATATGTTATGCACACAGTTTCGAAATTCATCTTTATCTGAAGAAAGAGAATTCGGCGTATTGGGAGTAGTGTTGGACATATTTAGAAGTTTACAACATCTTTGCCAAAACAAAAACAAAAACTATATACTCAAATACTCATATTATTTTTGAGACGTAAGTTCTCAATGAACTATCAACCAGCTTTCAACCAAAAAAAAAAAAAAATTTGCAAAAATAAGTTATGTTTTTGTACTTTAACTGTAGACCATTTTTACTAAATTTACGCTTCCTTGTTTATTCAGTGTATCCAATATAGTAAAATGAAAGAATTTTAGAAATTATTATCATTTTTTTTTCAATTTTTCAATTTTTCAATTTTCATCCCCAGAGTGAGTGATCAATGATAAGAAAAATTTTCAAATTTTTAAACTTATTTTCATTATGTAACACTGTTTTTCGTCAATAATTACTAGACGAATAGGATATTTACGGATATTACTCTTATTTATTTTATATTTGCAAAAAGATTAACAGCCATATTTTTAACTTTAACATATGTTAGCATCACTGGTATGTACCAAAATAGAACAGGAATGTATTTCCTTTCATCTTCTTTATTATTCCTGAATTATCGAATTGTTTCTACTTTCTGGATTAGTGGATTCCGAATGCGAATCCCAATTCGCGATCCTCGATCAATAGTCAACAGCAAATAGGAATATCACAACTTCATTTTGCATTTTCATTCTTTCCTCAGTTTTCGCTTGTCCCGTTCATTGCAAAAATTTATTTTTGTTGTTGGCGGTTGCTTAATTTGTATTCAGTGTTTACTAACGCACTATTCTCCCACAAACTCTATAAAACGTAAGTTGAGTCTTCTTGCTATCTTATAATTAAGTGCCCAATAACGATCACTTCCTGTAAGTATGGTTAATTAAATGAAATTTTTATTGAATCGAACAAAAAGTGCATTCGTTGACATTCGCATTCACTGCTTACGTACGCATTGAACTATCTATTGATTTTAAAAGGTGTTTTATTATCCTGATTCAAATGTAATCAACATTTTCAAATTATTTCTTACGTTATCATCTATTCATAGATGGCTCATAGGAATTGGGACTTGGCTTGTAAAGTATACATTGGAAACTTGGGAGACAGTGCCTCCAAACATGAAATCGAATCGACCTTCAATAAATACGGTCCATTGAAAAATGTTTGGATTGCCAGAAATCCACCCGGATTTGCTTTTGTTGAATACGAAGACCCACGTGATGCTGAAGATGCAGTTCGAGGCCTTGACGGAACGTAAGTTCATCCTGAGTACATGTATAATGAAATTGCTCCTACCGAATTTATTTGAATACCGCCATTTATTATGTTAATTTGATTTCATAGTCGATTATGCGGAAACCGAATAAGGGTAGAAATGTCTTCTGGCCGATCAAGGCAACAATCTCGTGGAGGTCGAGGAGGTGGCGGCGGCGGAGGCGGCGGTAGAGATTATCGTCGTTATGGAGGAAATGATAATTATCCAAGGAGTCGAGGAGGTTACAGGTTAGACAATATTTTACCCTCAATTAGTATTTCACGTTCATGCAATCATTTGTTTCAAACTCTTTAATTTTCAAAAATAAATTGAATTTTGTTCTTATACTTTCGAATGCAAAGCATTTTAAAACGCCTTTTTTATTCTCGATATTCTAATTTTTATGGTATTACCGATAGTTATGAAATTCTACATTATAGAATGGTAATAACTGAATTAGTTTAAATGTATCATCATAAATATTTACTTTACAGCTATTTGTAGAATTAGTAATTATCAACTAGAAGAGTAAAAGTAAAACTGTATAGAAATCATTTTTCGTCTGCATTTCAATGGTTTTGATCGTTATTTGCATATTATTTATTTTCATACATACCTATTTGATAATTTATAAAGTATTAACTATTTTAGGAGGAAAACTGAAATTAAAATAATTTTTGGGGTAATTTACAGGAAAATCTGGAGATGAATTGTGTCACCTTTTCTCCTTACCTCCATTAACATACTCTTCCAGTAATTGTACTGCGTTTTATTTCGTAAAAACACCAGATACACCTCTAAATGTGGTTCAGCCAGATGCTTCTTAAATATTCTTCATTCAGAATCGTAGACCTGAAGAGTTGCTTCTGTGATAACGAGACACTAACAAAAATATTATGTTCGAATTTGAACTTGTTTAAATCAAAATTGGTGTTTTTGTTTGTTTTGTAATCACAGAAGTATGAGATAGGCCTAATATAAATCAAAACATCTCAGATACGATAGAGAAGCAGTTTTGTCCGCATTACATGAAAAATCTTCATACCGCTTCTTCTAATCCACGACGAATTGATTACATGAGTTGGGCACTTTGTCCGGCATTATCAGCAAATTCTTGACAACAATAAATATCTATTCTGCAATACAAATATGGGTTTACCACTCGTCTAAATTTCTACACTTCACAACTCAGATTTTTCTCAACCTCACAGAATCTTCTGTTAATACTTTATAAAAAAACCGCTGTCGAATTTTAATATTTATTTGCGATCACAGATTGACGTAAGTATGATCGCTTTGTTAATTAAACCATTATAGCTGATGTATTTTTTAAATTTTATTTTATGATATTTGAAATTATTATTCAAATACTTATGAGAAATGAAAGCTGTTTGTAAATATTCAGGAAAATTGGGAAGTTGCTTCAAACTATTTATTTTTTTTTTTTATTACCGAAAATTTTAATATATTACGCATTATATTTTGTGATAGTTTTTGTATTACTTTATAAAAACTTGGTAAATTTTTGAAAAAAAAATGGGTGAAATGTTTATTCCGAAACTTCGCCACTCTGTAATTAATTGACATTATATTACTCGTCATTCAAATTTTTATAAACGGTATATATATTCTAGATCACGTTCGCGTTCTCCTAAGCGACATTCGTCTCGTTCAAGAAGTGCTTCACCCAGACATTATAGACCAGATTCTAGAGAAAGACGTTAAATTTCCTTGCTTGTCACTGCCATGAATTCTCGTTTATTGAAAATGTGAGTCACCATCTGTTAATTTTTCCTTCATTATTATAATTATCACTTCTTGTAACAAATTATTTGTTCTATAGGTGAACGATTCACCAACAATCTTCGCAGATCTAACTTAAGAATTATTTTCATGAATAGAATAATTTTAAGCGTATTTTAGAGTATCAGTTTATTTAAGGCTTCAAACTTTTAGCCAACTTATGATTTGCAGCATCATCACACTTCATGATGTTATTTGTGAACTGTTAAGTATTTATGTATGCGTGACTGTTTTTGAATATCAAAATTTTATTTTAGTGCTTTTTTGTGATTATTATTTCATACAGTGCAAAAACATAATCGTGAATGGCTTCGGATAATTTTGCTTATTTTACTTCCTCTTTTGTACGAAATTTTATTTACAACTTAACAATTTTTTATTTGATAAAGAAAAAAAGATCGTAAGTGTATTATTTCTTTCTTCCAGCAGCTAATTGGAAGTTTACTACGCCACATAATAATTGTAAGCATGTTGAATTGAACACAAAATTTTGGATAATGAAGTTCGGAAAACAATTTTTTCTGTTCATTTTCTGAGTTTTGACGAGAATTTTATGTGAGAAATACTCAAACAAATGAGAAATTACTATTTAATCATTTCTTATTCGAATATCAACAAATTTATAAAATCTTAAAGTTAAATCTACACTACTGTCATTATCACTTCTTCTACATGATTCGTAATCCTGCGTCAAGTCTTAAAACTCTGCCATTTAAAAAAGAATTTTCAATTATATGTTCAACTAATTGTGCATATTCTTTTGGTTTACCCAATCGATTAGGAAATATAGATGATCTAGCTAAAAATATTCGGACTTTTTCGGGCAAATCTGCTACTAATGGTGTATCCATGACACCGGGAGCTATTGCGCAAACACGAATTCCATTACCAGCAAAATCTCTAGCAAGAGGTAATGTCATACTAGTAACTGCTCCTTTACTAGCAGCATACGCAACTTGACCCGAAACACCTTCGTATGCGGCGAAACTAGACGTGTTTATAATTACTCCTCTTTGTTCTTCGCTATCAGGAGTATTTTGATCCATCAATTCAACTCCTAATCTAATTACGTTGAAAGTTCCTACAACATTGACTTGTAACACTCTGTTAAAATCGTGTAAATCATGGGGAAGTTGTTTCAAAAAATTGAAAGTTTTAAACCCCACTGAAATACCGGCACAATTCACTATAACGTTGAGTTGACCGAAATCGTTTTTTACAACACTCAGCGCGTTTCGCACATCATTTTCTGAACAAACATCTCCAGGTACAAATTTAACATCACTTCCTAAATCTTCAGCAATTTCTTGTCCTTTAGAAGACGGTAAATCAAACAGAAGCACTTTGTTTCCGGCTTTTACTAATCTTTCCACAGTAGCTTTTCCGAGGCCAGATGCACCTCCTGTGATAAAAGCCACTAAGCCTTTACAAATCATTGTGGAGTTTAACGCGCACAAATCTTCGACAAGAGGTATCAAGTAAATATTCAAGAAATGAAAATGATGAAATTTTCACGCGGTGCTACGATCATTGCATATTCTTCTTTCATGTGATTACAGTCATAGGAAGATGGCATCGATGTTTAGCGCTAGCATCCAATTCCGCGCATTCTCTGACTCACACTATGCTACGAAATGAAGCACTAATAATTAGAGTATTTATAATAACTGATCAATGTTCTAATTGGTCATACGTCACGCCTGTAACAACCAATCAGCAAGTTGGAATGTGGTAAATTTACCTCGACTAACTCGTAAAATAAAACACAAATCAGCTGATGATTTCATAAACGAAATTCTAGCGTTATGATTGGTCATTACGCGCATAACATATGACCTTTTTTTCATTTTTTTTTTTTTTTACTGTGAAGAGGAAAGTTCTATTTCTCAAATCTCAGATTAATTAATTATTCAAATATTCAAAAATAAAAATAAATTTCATCAATTCATTGTGATAATTTATTTTCTTCGAAATTGAATGAATGTCACAACAGTTCAGTTTCTATTTTTATTTTATCATGGTGCGAGGTATTTATTCATAATGTCCGTCCAAAATAGCATGAGCTGCGTTTTGCTTTGCGTAACATAGGAAATATAGTTTATGATATTTTTGACGGACTATCGTCATTTACATGATATCATTCCCCATCATTCAATTGGAAATAAATTCTTTATTTTATTGCTATCCCAAATTCTCAATAGAATTTTAGGTCATCAGTTTCACAATAAATTTGCAGAAATACCCATAATTATTCAACTCATACAGTCATGCAACTTTTTTCAAATTTATACTTTTCCAAGTATTTCATTTTCCATTTCTTTTTCAATTTACTTCGTGTTCTAAATATTAATTTTAAAATGGCTGCACCCAGAATTTAAAGTTACCTAGTCTTGTAACATATAATAAATATATTAATTTCAAAATAAAGTTTCAAGGTTCTTCATCAATATTAGAAAATTCATACAGCCTGTGAAAATAATTGAAAAAGAATTTATAATAAAAAAGTATTATATTTAAAGTTTGGCAAAATGAAAACAAAAGTGCAAACATAATTATCAATCTACCATAAATCTAGGATTACTCGATTTTCTAACGTGCAATATATTATTACAACGAATTAATACATCACCAATTTCACCAGTTACCTCACCATTGATTATCTCTTGAGTACTAGCTAATAATACATTCATATAACTATCTACTGATACTAAATAACCTTCATAAGCATGGCTCCATTTGAGCTTCACTATAACTGCTTTCCCAGTCAATTCGTTCAAAAACGGTTTGGGATTTAAGGGCATACCAGCCATGATGAGTGGTTTATATAAACCTAAAAAGAAGAAAAAAACATATAAAAATGATAGCTAAAATTTAGTGTATGTGTAAATGATGAATTTATGAAAACAATACGTTTAGTAAAATAAAAAGAACTTAATTTTATGAAGATAACAAAGCAACAATATTACTAATGGAATATTGCACTTACTTGTTCAAAACAGAAGTAATGGAAAATTTCGTTTAAGTAAAATAACGAAGGATTATAATTATTTTCTAAAAGTTTTCATTATGTTACAACTCAGAAAATGAAAAAATTAAAATAACAAACAAAAAGACGCTATGCCGGTTTGCTTGTTGTTTTTCTCGTTTGCCAAGTCTTTATCATTTCGCCATTATTTAGGTCAGATAGTTCTTTATATATTCACTAGAGTGCAATTTAAAATAATTATTCATCTTGCAACATTGACGTGATCGAAAAAATCAAGAGGATGCCCTAAAATGGAAATAATTTTATTATTTAGATAATATTTAGATAATTATTATCGTTGGAAAAACTGAATTAAAAATTATATTTAAATGATTCAGTTTCGAGAGCAGTTATTCATAAAATTTGTAATGGCCTAATTAGCAATTATCCAAGTTGAACTTATTGAAAGTAAAAACACCCTGCATCTTCTGTCGAAATGGTAAGTATTTTCCTTTTTTGTAGAATTTCAAAATATTTAAAAATCATTTAACACCATTAATTCATGCTCGATTTCATTATTCAACTATTCAGAGCGAGGAAGTAGAAAATGTTCGTGTGGTAGCCAGGGTGCGTCCCTTAAGCTCCAAAGAAATAGAGAAGAAATGTCGTTCTGTAGTAACAGTCGAAGCCTTCAACAACTCCATTTACGTATTTAATCCGAACACTACTCAACGAAGCATCCCAAAATGTTTCAATTTCGATGTTGTTTTCGACAAAGATTCGAAACAAGTGTGTCTCTAATCATAAATCTGCATTTACAGCTCTCTTCTCTCGTAACATCTTGAATGATCAAATTGACGATGTGTTTCATAGATGGATGTATACAATGAAATAGCTCGCCCAATTGTTGAAAAAGTGTTAGCTGGATATAACGGCACTATATTAGCATATGGGCAAACTGGTACAGGCAAAACATTCACCATGGAAGGAGTAAATGCTGAGCCTGAATTAAGGGGTATTATACCTAATTCTTTTGCCCATATATTTGGACATATTGCAAAAGCACGAGAAGATATCAAGTATTTCAAAACACTATATTAAATGATTTATTTGTACCACCCTTATCGTATCATTTGCATTCTTATTGATTTTATAGATTTTTAGTACGTGTTTCCTATTTCGAAATTTATAACGAAGAAATCCACGATTTACTGAGCAAGCATTGTCATGCGCAAAATTTAGAAATTAAAGAACGCCCTGATGTTGGAGTCTACGTGAAAGATCTTTCAACATTTATTGTTAATAACGCTGAAGATATGGAACGTATCATGATGATGGGAAATCGTCGAAGTTAGTGTAGAAAAATCGTAGTGAATGCAAAATATTTTTGTATTCTTCTGAACTGAACGTTAATTTAGGAATTAGTGCCGCAACTGCGATGAACATTGCGAGCTCACGTTCTCACGCGATATTTTCCATCACCGTTGAAACGAGTAAAACCGCTACAGATGGCCGACAACGTGTCAAAGTTGGTCGACTTCATCTGGTGGATTTAGCCGTAAGTTGAGAAACTGATGGGAAAAATGTTTTCAATATGTTGTACAACTCATGCATTTTTGTAGGGCTCCGAAAGACAAAGCAAAACTGAAGCTGTGGGCCAGCGTTTAAAAGAAGCCACGAAAATTAACTTATCACTCTCTACCTTGGGTAATGTCATATCAGCTCTTGTCGACCGTAAATCCTCCCATATCCCTTATCGTAATTCGAAGTTGACCAGAATATTACAGGATTCTTTAGGAGGAAATGCAAAAACTGTTATGGTGCGTTTCGTTATTATCTACACTTCGTTATTATCGCTTCGTAAATTTAATTGAATCATTTTTAGTGCGCCACTGTTGGCCCTGCTGATTATAATTATGATGAGACTATTAGCACCCTCAGGTACGCAAGTCGAGCCAAATTAATTCGAAACACCGTCCATATCAACGAGGATCCAAAAGATGCTCTTTTGAGACAATTCCAAAAAGAAATCGAATCTTTGAAGAAACAATTAGAAGAGTCCAGTAAATACCAAAATAAATTTATAGTATTGTAAATTTAATTAATTTTTCTAAGTCTCATTTCTTTTCAACAGAAGAAGAATTAGAGAAAGAAGATACTGACGAAACCGCCACATCGGTGAAAAATAGAGAATTAGAAAAAAGTTTAGACGAAGAAGAACTCGGTGATAAAGTCAAAGAAAATCCAGAAGCTATCGCTCACGATTTAGAATTAAAAAATGTCCAGTGCGTTGTTTAGATTTTTATACTATAATTAGCTGAGTTTTTAATTCAAAACGATAGTTATTACAGCCTATCTGATTTGGAAGGAGAGATCGGCGAGGACAAGAGTTTCATATCTTTGCGTTTCAAATCATTCGTAATCATGCGACAAATGGCCTACTATGTAGTATATACATAATTATGTATATTCCCTCATACGCGTAGCGCTGACGGGTATATATGAAAATTGCTGAAAATTAGATTAGAAATTCTTCATGAAATTCTAGAAACACTTTTTGTTTTTTTGATTAACCTCAAAATGGTAGTCCACTCACATTTTGATGGCGAATGGAGAGGGTACAAATCACTCAAAGTTTTTGTTTTTGATTTCATATAAAAGAGTGAGTTACGGACACCAGCATGTCTAAAATTTCAGCCTCTCAAGTGAATTTGGAAGGGAGTTGGAGCAAAAAATGGCTTTTTAGGGAAGATTTGAATCATAAAATTTCTTTATTCTCCCATATTTTCTCACAAAATCGAGCTGGAAAAGTCAAAGTTTTTATGTCGAGTTAGTTGGGGACGAGAATATGATCTCTCAAATTTGGATCGAAATAGATCAAAAATGGCGTAATTGCAACATTTAAGGAAGGTTTTAGGAACCTCAGGGAAGTCGAAGCATCAAATAGCTTTTGGCGGGCCAATCACTGCAAGAAGTTTTATAAATCTCGCATATCTTCTCTCTGAATTGACTTGGAATGCCCACACTTTGTATATGGGATTAGTCGGAAAGAGGAATGTAACCCTCTGAATTCGAGTCAAAATCTATCAAAAATGGCAAATAGGAAATTTTGAGGTAGGCTTGAAAAGCTTTAAATAGCTAAAATTTGAAAAATATGAGCTTTCATAATTCTTGTGAACAAAAAGTACTACATATTTCAAATTGAACTTTTTGTGAATTTTTGAAATGAATAAGGTGTGGGTTCGGACTCGGTAATGGATGTGTCTTCTGAGCTTAAATAAAGTTTACTCCTTAATATTACCCGCAAATGTGACAAGCCCCAATTAAAAACTCAGCTCTAGCAATGCAACATAGCTTCTTACGTTTTTTTCCTTCATGTTGATTAATTTTTAATAAATCGAAAAATTTCATTCAAAGGAATGAAACTGAAGAATTGAAGAAAAAACTGGAAAATCTAGAAAAAAAGATTCTCATCGGAGGCGAAAATTTATTGGAAAAAGTTGAAACTCAGGAACAACTGCTTGAGATGGCCGCCAAAGAACTCGAAGAACGGAAAGCTCGTGAAGATCATCTCAACGAACAAATCAAACAAAAAGAGGTGCAAAATGAAATAGGAAATTTAAATTTCTTTTTCTCCGAAAATCGCCAATTAATATTTTAAAATTACAGTACGAACGATTAGATACAGAAGAAAAATACTCCAGTTTGCAAGAAGAAGCTGCGGCGTTGACTAAAAAAGTAAAAAAAGCCCAAGCCATGTTGATTTCCACCAAAGAAGAATTGAAAGATATAAACCACGAAAATCAAAGAGAAATGGAAGGGCTTTTAGAAAATATTAGACAATTAAATAAAGAATTAGGTTACCTCGAAGCTATCGAAAAATTCTACATTCCTGACGACTATCGAGTAAGCGTCCGAGATTTCTCGTACTTCCTTGTTTTATGTTTGTTGAAATATACGAGTGATTTTGTTTCATAGGAATTGATCGAACAACACGCTCATTGGAATGAGGACATCGATGAATGGGAATTGAAATGTGTCGCGTATACGGGAAATAATATGAGGAAAACCTTACCACAATCAAATCCGCATTCTAATTTCGAAGTAATTGAATTTCAATGAAGAGTAAATAATCTGATTGTATTAATTTTCTAGTATATTGAGTAATATGGTTTTGTTTCGCAGATTCCTCCACCAGATTTAAATTTTGTATACAAAATGTACCCGTCGAGTCGACATCATACTGGAAGAACGCGAATAAAATCAGCAAAATAATTATAGAATTTCGAACTTTTTTGCTATCTAGTCGCTTGAAGTATTACTCTCATTGTTTTTGTTACCTTTTTTTCCTAAGTTCTGTATCGCTTATAATGTACTAATTAAACAATAAAAGATTATTAACATTATATAATTTATTTATTTTCGTTAGTAAGCGTATAAAAAATAAATTAGAAAATTTTCGTAGTTCCTTGGTATCACAAAATTGTTGAAGAAATTAGTAAAATGTCATTTTGCAAGATGAGACATAATATCCATTTTCAGCTCTCGTATGCATCTGTGATAGATGAATACTACTGATTTCGATTTCTCCGAAGTCATAATCTTTATACAACTGAGAATAAAAAAATAAAATTGATTATTTCATAGATGTTTTAGACGATTTAAATGAAAGTAAACTACCTCCAATATTTTAGTGGCATCAAATGTATTTTTCTTTCTGTTCCGATTTAATTCCGTCTCAATAAATTGGACATTCATTAGAGTTATATGTAGCTTAACGTGTTCTCTTTCTTTTTCCATCACATCTGCGTATAATTTTCAGTAATAATTTACACTATACAAAAATCTGCAATAAATATATTTTAAATTGATCAATAGACATACTATGATTCACGAAAAAATCAACCATCGAATCAGCTAATATTTGTAATAATTTTCTAGAAGGATTATCTTCTATTCGAGCAAACAATATTCTAGCATTTGAATAATCATCATTCATACAATCTAAACCGCGCACATGAACCTTGATGGATTGCCTTCCAAAGATTTTACTGTAAATGTACATCAAAAAGACAATCAGTATTGAATTTATAAATATTTCAAAAGTAATAATAATTTATGTTTACTCGACGACAAATTGTTTAGATAACATAAATGTATTAATGGCTTTATCCCTTTCTTCATCGTCAGCCAACGTCATAACGCCAAATGTTAAATGAAGTAATTCTGGGGTTTGGAAAAGATTTTCACTAATGCCTCGGCAATCTCTGCAATTATTCAGAACTTCTTGCTGAAAATTAATTCATCATCACTTACACATCATAAGCGAAAGTTGTAAATTAATTTGAAACTACTCAAGTCACCTTAAAACGCTGAAAATTATTCATTAATTCCGAACTAGTAAAAGGTAAAGATATGAAATGTGTTCGTGGTTGTTTCGACCGACAAGTAGCAACTAAAATTTTTATTCTGCGATACGCGCATAATACATCTTCTCTACGACGTCCCGTAATAACTAGATAGTGCGAAGTCATTTTTTATATTTAGATGGGGAAAAGAATACTTATGAAATGAATATTCAAATACTCGCCAACATCTCCCGTCTCTCCTTGTTTAGGGATATGAATGAATGTACGAGTTTCTGATTCTAAACGTTGTTTAGTTCCTCCCCTAGCACCAATCAGATATGGATGGAATAATCTAGAAAAAATATAATGTTGTAGATTATGTTAAAATAAAAATGATTTGTAATCATCAGGTTTTCACTTAGGGACATGAAATGATGACTGAAATCGACCGTCACTGAGGTATTCTATTTCTATGTCGCATATATCTTCATCTACGATTTCTCTGCCACATTCCACTTCATCTTCTTCACCTACAGTGATGAGCAAATATAATAGAAAATGTTGGCATTTTTTTCAAAAGTATTTAACATGGAAACAGAGAAATACTACCGAATTCTACGTATGGAGTGGTTTGGGCATCTTTTATCGCATTGTAGTCATCGCTGATATTTATTCTGTAGAATATTCCATCTATTTCTTCTAATTCAGGGTTAATTACCTCCATAGCTGATGGAATTTTGAATTAAATTAGGAATTCGAATTAATTAAATCTAATTAAACTCATTTCATACGTTTCCATCAGCGTGATCATCGACTATCGGACAAACAACAGCTGATAAGATTATCAGTAATTTTTTTGTTTATTTACAATACCACGAGCATGCGCAGTTTGATGTTTTTCTGTTGTTATCTGTTTGTGTTTTCTTTGGTGTTTTCTACACCGGCGCGGCGACCGTGTAGAATTTTCATCTTTATTCTCTATTATAATATTTTCGCATTTCTGCGAGCTTCATTTTATTGGGGAAGAAGTCAAGAGCAAATTTCAGAAACACTATGGAAGATCCGAGTAAGAGTGTTTTAAATATCGTTGAAACTTTTACCGGTGGATTTCAAGGAGTATGTGTTTACATAAATCATTCATCATTCATGAAATAAAAACTTATTATGTCATTAATATTTTCACAACACGTTCAGCTTACAGATTGCGGACTCCTTGCGAAATATTCCGTATCTGTTCAACTTGAAAGTAAAGCTTTTACTGGATTTTACGAGAAGTTTAAACTCATATCAGTCGTAAACGATTTCATAGATAATTTGCAGGTAAACTCTCGCCATCGATGGTTGTAATGAAATAATGTGTATTTCGCTTTCAAAGAAACTTGTTTATTGTTACAGGAATTAATGCAAAATTTCTCAGTAACTGATGAAAATGCACTTGGTGATGACAGTAAAGCTAGTCTTTTTGGAGTTGATGAGTTGGCAAATGTGGAAGAAACTACCAATGCTTTTGCAGTGAATTTTGATTCAACGAGACCTTCTGAAATGAATATTACTCTGATACCTACATCACTAGAAAATCCTCACGAAAGTGATCAAATCTGTGAAAATATTCCTTCAGCCGAAGTAGACGAAATATTAAGTTCAAATCTAAATACGATAAATCAAAAGAAAAATCCAGCAGTGTAAATTTTAAAGCTACTTTTTCTTCGTTATTGTTGTTTTTATAAATTTATGACTTATGTGTTGAATTATTTTGCACAGAGTGAAATTAGAAAACATCGAATTTGAAAATGAGGTTGACGAAATCGCTAAAGAAATTACTCAAAATCGCTTGACCGATGTAGGATGGCAGTGTGATATGTGTGATAAGGTAAAGCGTTGTATTCTTTTTTTTATAATTTTTTTTATCCATTTATTAATTGGAAATAAAATTCTGTTGCAGTTTTTTTCTTCCCTGCAGTATTTTCAACAGCATTGTCGAATAGAACACGATGAAGTTGGGTGTTTCGAATGCAATATTTGTGGCTCCAGATTGATGACAAAATTATCTCTAACTCGTCATATTAGATCTCATGTCAATATTAAAACAGCTATGTGCAACGTGAGCTCTTGAATGTTTAATAAATGTCTAGGGAAGTATGAATGAATACATTTCTAATATATTTCAAAACATTTTAGATATGTGGTAAGTCGTTCAAAAGGGAAGATTATTTAGCAACACACTGTAAACTTCATGAAGGCGAACGTCCTCATAGATGTACAGTTTGTGATAAAACATTCAGTGCTAAGACAAATTTGAACTTGCATATGAAGGTACATTGCATTTACGATATAATATCTTTCCTATCAATTTAATACGAACTGGCCCATGAAGACACCAGGAATCTCCTGATGGGCCTTTCACATGAGCTTGAAATAGTATTTTTATCTCAAAATTATGCATATCTCAAGTGCATTTGTGCATTGTTTTTTTTAGACATTTTTTCAACTCAAAATCATGCAAAATTTTTTGATGAAAGCGAAAAAAATCAAAACTTCGACTTCTTTAAACTGATTTCGAATGTGGCACTTTTTTCCCATGTTTTAAGAAATTATCGACAATTTTGTCGCATCTCCGTATTATATACTGCTGTAATCATGTTGAATAAGTTACATATTTAAGTATTTTAAAGAGAACATTTATTTTAACTTTAAAATATATAAAAAAATCAAAAAATTGCTTTTGTTGTAAGGTGCAAAATTCTTGTATTTTTTTCAATCGGTTTCATTTGTGAATGGATTCCATGTTGGAACGTTCAGATCAAGTCCTCCACTAGTATTCTCGATTAATACGTGGTGAAGTACCTAACTAATATTGTATTTCTTATAGATTCATACGAATCAACGAGATTTCCACTGTCAACACTGCAGCAAAACATTCGCCAGAAGAGATAAACTCAGAGAGCATGTGATGAGGCATTTCAATATTAGAAAATTCGAATGTTCTTTCTGTAAAAAACGTTACGCTGAAAAACGTGATTTACGAACACATTTAAAAATTCATATGTGAACTTTTTAAAATTTTTTTAAGCTTAATATGATTTTAGTAATTTAAACTGTAAATCGTTGTTATGATGTAAATATTGTAAATACACTGGATTTTTAACAGTATGAAATACTGAAGTGACTATACCCTCAAAATGTGTTTCATTTCTTAGCTTCTGAGTTCTTGTGTAAACCCTCCTATATAAAAAACAAGATCTTTAGAAATATCTCAATATTTTCCTCTTTTGAATTAAAAATTTAGTCGTTTCTCAAACTGATGTTTTAAGGAAAACGAATATGAAGAATTGAATCATTTATTTTGCTAGATAGATAGAATGAAATGAATGATTTACAAATTAAAAATATGTACATGATGAAAAATTTAATTACTTTCAAGTTGAGTTCTTACAATTTTTTGTAAATTTAGTGCTTTTTTATTTTTGAGAGAATTTAGAAAAACTACTAAAAATATGAATTTTTCATTCAACTTACTATATCATTACATGCTTTAACTATATACTATATAGTATAAGATTACATGCAAGGCGCCTAGCTCCACCGCATGACGTCAAATCTCGAAACGCCAATGAGATTATGCGCTTTTTGAAAGGTGGATTTAGCAGTTTCCGTTGGGCGACGGTAACATTGAAAATATGGGAACGACGAACTCTATCTACTTCATGTAGATTGTAGATGTAGATAGACACAATTGCATTTTCTTTCGGTAATTTGTGAAGAAATATTAACGTACCTAATCGTTACGTCTCAAATTCGTGTATCTGTATTGGTGCACTTGTAGCTGAAGTAATGAATTCTTATTTGTGAACTTTGGGATTATAAAAATTCCCTAAAAATTATTTCAGTTCTTTATAATGTAAATTTAAATCATTCAATTTTACAAATAATGGTGTTGACGCGTTTTAAACGAATACAAAATGGTTTTTGGTGTTCATTTGAAAATTAGTCATGTCGTGGTGTTGTTCACGATCGTCAATTTCACACTCACAAGTTATGGATTCAATCTTGAAACCAGATTGCCGATGATAAAAGTTGGACGAAATGGTTCATATTTCGGCTTTGCTGTAGCTGCTCATCAGATTCGTAATGAAGCTGGCAATATTTCTGAAGGAATGTGAGTATAGCTTTTACTTTGTTTGAAGATTCATTATCCAATGGCTTATTCCATTACCCCATTATATCCATCAAAATAGAGAAAGGCGTTCATAGAAGCCAGCAGTATTCACAGTATACAATTGATGATGATTCATTTTTGAGAAAAATATCGTAGTTTAAAACTTTGATTACCCCCGGCCGACTTTGGATTGCTATATAATTTCTATGTGATTGAGTAAAATCACGTTGATCTGTCAGAATACAGTATGAAAGAAATTGGCTTCCCATCATACAAGCTTCTTTATATGTGTACAATTTATCCGGAATTTAGTAATGAGAATGACCAAGAATCTGAAAATTTCAATTAACCAATTGCAGGGTATTGGTGGGAGCTCCTTTAGACAAAAATTTACAACCGAATACAAATCATTCTGGAGCTCTTTGGAGATGCCCTTTGACAAATGATATCCATGACTGTGCTCAAGTGGTAACAGATGGTCGGAGAGGTATGTATTATTTATTTTATGTTTGAAAGTTGTGTTTTGCAGTGTGAATACCTTTTATTTAATTTCCCATCATTATTGAGTGAATTGAATTTGTAAAGTTGACGAATATAAATAGGTATAAGTATATTATGAGTATTGTATTTTTAAAATTTCGGTAGTTGATAAAACCTTGACTATAGAATAGGTATAAAATGAGTACAAGGTAGTATTTTGAATCTTGTTTAGATATCTTTTAATCTAACTAAATTCTAATTCTTCTAATTTCTTTCGAAAGTCATAATCAGTTTATAATATTTACTTATATAATGAATCGCTTTTACGAATTATAGAATTGTGCTCAATGCTGATAAAACTGAATTCGAGGAATTTCCCTTTAATTAATTGAGTCACACATTACCAAGTAGTGCTATATTGCCTCATTATAAGTTGAAATTTTTCAGTCAGCCACGTGTTGGCGTTTGTTGGGTGATTTCTTCGCATTATTATGATTCGGTGGCGTGTGCTTGATTTATAATTAATCAGAATCCATAACTGAACAAAGTATGATGAGTAACAGATCGTTTCGTTGGTGGGAAAAAAACATTATCGATAAGCCCAGTTATAAAATAATGATTAGACGCGATAAGCCAAAATTTATGAAGCATCTGTTTTTCCACATGAAAGAGGACGTTAGTTTGCGCCTTAAAAGCGTCAATATTTGATAATACGAAAATACATGCAGTACTAGTCCGTTTTATCGTTATTAGAAATGAAAGTTAAATAACTTGAATCATCGAATAAAATCATCAATATTATAAATTCGTTTTCACCGACATCGAAGTCGCAGAGCATTGCAAAAATTAGGCAATGTTTTTCAAGTATAAAATATTTTCTCGATGATTTTGAGTCTTTTTCTAATTACAAAAGTGACGTTTGAAATTCCTATTCGCCATCGTAAATTCATATCTATTGACTTCAAATACCTATAATCGTAATTTACTGATGATTTGAGTTCGATCCAAAATAGCAGAATTTCATACATTCCTTAATTTTTCTCGAGAATTTTACGAGTTTTACTTGGGTGATTTTAACGATGATTATTTTCATTAAATGATTCTTATCGAGCACGTTTTCGTAACTGGATCCAAATTAGCGCGTTGCTTGATTTGATGACGAAACCACTATGCAAATGGTGTATGCTTATTACAATCTTGAAGCACCTATCGAGTGTATGTGATTTGGTGATGAGGTGTTATTTACTACACGTCAAGCTTGGTGGAATATTATACGCGTGCAAATTGCTCACAAAGGAAATTACTGAGCTACCTTTTTTTGATCGAACGATATTTTTCTGAAAATGTACTTGACCCTCATACTTTTACTGGTGATTTGGTTGAAGTATGCGATATAATGAGTATTAGAAAATGTTCGGTTTCATTTACCAAATACATTTATGTTTTTAAGAGGTACATTTGAACGTAGATGAAAAAAATTTATACCAAAATAAAGACCTTAAGAGTTTAGATTTTCAAAAAATTAGGTGTTAGGCCTCTTTTTTTAAGACCAATATTTTTGAAGTATAAGCGCAAGAATAGGATGCCCTTGACCCTAAAATGCAATAGACTATCAAAAAGGTTATTTATTGATCATATCTAGCTTGTCTCTATATTAAGAGAAAAACATCTCAGTTAAAAAATGAAGAGCATGAACTTAGCAATCGATTGAGTAAAATCAATTTTTCACAACCTCAGTGGGGGGCGGCGATCAAGGGTGCAGTTTAATTTTTCACCTATCGAGATAAATACGTATAAATTATAGGACTATAGAATTTCCGACAATTTCAGCCACAACAATTTTCATTTGCCTCATAATGGGAGCACGTCAGTTTCTGTACTACATTGCTAGTTGCTATGAGTCTACATTATTTATTAAATCTCAGCCATTTGCAAATCTTCAGGCCTTCCTCAAATTTTTTCCATTCCTTAACCTCATGTATGGAGATGAATTGGGTTTATTGTATACTTCTTATCCTCAGTAATCATCAAGTTTATATTAATTACATTTTTACTAAATTGAGACTCCTCAAGCTCTACTCAAATTTTGATAATCCGCCATTTTGGATCGATTTTGATCCAAATTCAATGGGTCATATTCTGGTCTTCGAATAACTCCACATACGAAGTTCAATCTTCCATGTAGATTTGGTGAGGAGATATCGGAAATTCAAGAAACTTCATGACTCAAAACTTACTCAAAAAGTTGTTTTTTACTTCAACTGTTCTTTAAATGCACTTGATGAGCTGGAATTTAAGTATGTTGTCTTCGTCCATTCTTTCGTATGATATCAAAAACAAAATTTCGAGACATTTGCCCCTCCTCCAAACTTTGAGTAAACCGTCATTTTGAAGTGTATCGAAAAAACAAAAAAGTGTGTTTTACTAAGAAAGATTGAACAATTGTCATATGATTACAAATGGTCTAAAACGCAAAGATTCCAAGGCAAATTCCCTCACATAAAGCTAAAAACATCACGTCATGTTCGCAGTTCCCTGTAAATTATAAAATGTAAATCCACCAAACGCTGCTTAACTATGTTCGTGTGTGTGATGGTGTGGTAATGGATAAAAAAAGGTTTAAATGAAATAAGAACAGGATACTATGGATACTGGATAGTAAAGAAGTATTAAACATGGTCAAAATTCGAAAATTCCCTTTTTCTCCCATTCTTTGGCTATATTGATGAAAATTCCTTCCTCCCCCCCCCCAATTCCCTCAATTTCCAATAATCACTTTGTTGACGTTAAAATCTCTCATAAAATGAGGAAATTCCCATGATTTTGCAACACTGACTGTTCATAACTATCGTTTTATATTAAAAACTCAGCTAAAAGAAGTAGTGCCTAAAATTTTTTTGATCTTGAATAACAAAGCCTAATAATCATTGAAAATTTTTACCTCGTTTTTGTGAATGTTCCCACATGAACTCCGTCAGCTAAAATTTTTAGATGAGTTTTTAAGTTGAAAACGATAGCTATTACAGCCTACCTGATTTAGGAAGGTGGTCGGGGGAGGATGGGGCATTCAAATTTTTGCATTTCAGGCCATTTGTAATCAACCGGCAAGTGTCCAACATTTTGCTATATATGTATGTACCTCCGCCGATAAAGGAGAGAAGACGTGTGACGGCGACGATATTCGTGTGGAATGAGAAAACACGCCCGTGTCCCCCATGCGTTCTGCCGACGGGTATTCATGAAATTCTATCAGAACTTGATGAGAGACTCTTCTTAAAAATGCGACAAAAGTACTTTTTTGTTTTTTCGATACGCCTCAAAATGGCGGATCACTTAAATTTTGAAATGGGCTGGAGAAAGGGCGAATCGCTAACATGTTTCTTTTTTGATTTTATATGAAAGAGTGATTCACGCGAACTAACATTTTCAAATTTCAGCTTCCCAAGTATATTTGGAAGGGAGTTGAAGTAAAAAACAGTTTTGAGGAAGTTTTGAGTCTTAAAAATTCCTTGATTCTACCATATTTCCTCGCCAAATCAACCTATAAGGGTCATACTTTGTGTGTGGGGCTGGTTGGTGACCAGAATATGAACCCTTGAATTTGGATCAAAATCGATCCAAAATGGCGAATTATCAAAATTTGAGAAGAGCTTGAGGAGCTTCAATTTAGTAAAAATGTAATTAATATAAACTCGTATGATTATTGGGAATAAAAAGTATACAATAATCCCTGTTCACCTACAATCCTACATACATGAGATTGGAGGGAAGAACGAGGGGTTATCGACCTGAAAATATGGTGGGGGTACACGAAAGGTCGAAAATCGCTTTTGGAGGTGAAATTGCTGGGAGATATTTCACGAATCTTCCCCATATCGTCACCACATCGACCTAGAAAAGTCAAACTTGGTGTGTAGGGTTTCTCACTTTTTTTTTTTTTTTGAATCATTTAGCGATTACTTTTTACTCGCTTTTTCGACTTAACAATAAAAAAAATTGGATCCATATAGATACTATCGAAAAAAAAATGAAATTTGTCGTGTTTCGTTACTAGCTCCAGTATATGAAAGGTATAATTATTTGGAAAATAGAGAAAAAAATATAATAAATAATTTTTCAAGGCAATAATAAGCTCCAGAAATTTAAAAAAATCCAAAAAATAGAAACATGAAATTCCCATAATGTATAAAAAGAATAATAATTTCACAATACCTTACCATAATTTATCACTCATAAAATTTTGTTGCCTTGGGCTGCTGTGTGTGAATCCGATACTGGTTATGGAGGAGAGTGATTTATCATGGCTTATGTAATTATCAGCATTAAATATTATCCATTAAATCTATTCTTTATTGTAGACATATTGTTAAAATTATTACTTATTTATGAGTATTAGATCGGGAAAATTAAAAAATAAATTAATTTTTGTTTGTTCCCTCTAGACAGTGTCACTCAAAACTACCATGGTAGTACGTAAATATATTTTTTATTATTTTATTGTCACGTGCTATATGTTTTTCGTGTTACTGCTGCTGCTATCGTGCTGTTGTTACCGGCGAATTTTTTCTCATCGTTAAAGAATGAGAAATAACAAATAAAAATGCTTTTAAAGGATTTCTTTCATTTCATTTTTTGTACTCAATGATTAAAAAATTTCGATAGACAATATTCTTCTATTTTTTTTTTTTTCGATGAAAAAATTCGCCTCCAGTAATTTCAGCATGTACATCCTGTGATTGTATATTTCTGCGCAATTTATATATCACTATATTCGAACGCTTTATCGCATCATCGTTTTTTTCATCGTTCATATTTCATATAGTCTCGAATGCATACTTTGTATACGCCGAAATATTACGTAGGATGGCATAGTGTACATAAGCTTTTCGTTTTAACACGCAGCTCGATTGGCTTTATTGGCATGTTGTATACTTTTATAGTCATCTTCACCGAATGCTAGTAAGTGCTACGATACGTCATACGTGCCATGTGCTAGTAACCAGCCGCAGTATCGTCTGATATGCTCGTTTTCGAATCGATATTTCGTTATTTCCTGCATGTGCGAGAGATACGAATATTTATATCGGTATACGAAATGAATGATGAAAATTCTCAACTCCATCGAGCCACGTATTTTCGTCGTGTCTAATTTAAGTGCACGTGAAATGATGAATTAGCCGTTTTGAATGAGAGAAATGATCGCATGACGAAGTATCATTGTGACCATATTTGTCGGTTCCTTTTTCAAAACCAAATGAAACGGATAAGGAAACGCATTGTCATGTCTTCGGTTTGACTGAATACAAATACGTTGGAAAACATAATGACTAAAAGTTATTAAATTTATTTCGTGAAGGTTTCGCGATCCGACATTGGAGAAGTATTGCTGTAGGTACGTAGGTACGTACAGACGCAGCGTGATAAAATCGTAGCACTTATTAAAGATCTCGGTTGTTTTCCGAGTATGCCTATGTATCGAGCGCTTATACGTATAGCAAGCATGGAAACGCACGATTTTTTTACGTTACCTGACTTATTGTATGTACTACATGTTTCGTATGTTTTGTTTTGTTTCTTTCATTTGTATTTGCGTATATTGCAGTGTAGCATTAAAATGTAATTGCATGCGAGCATATGTTCATTTTATCCTTAATGTAAATTAATGTACGATATGATTATCTGTTGATTTAATTCCATCCTTCTCTCCCTTCCTTTACGAATACTGATTGACCGAAATTAAAGTACATAGATTACAATTTTGAATCCTCCTTATGCTTAATTTTAAATCGAACGAATTGCTTCCCTCTCATATTAAACATTTTATGAAATTAGGGAAGTGATGAAAAATTCCAACTGTAGAAGTATTACCGCGTTTATTTTTAATCCAGCGATCACCGCATTCGAACTATCGATGTAAAAACCGGTTTTTGAGCATAACGTAAACGTTCTAATAGATTAGGTCATTTTTAAATGTAGATAAGGAATTCCAAGGTGTAATTAGCCGCAATTAAAAAATATTCGTGAATTGTACTTTTCTTAAAAATCGATGATTGGTACCTAAATAGGTGAAAATTAAGTTTTTGAACAATCCCAATAGGAAGATAAAAAAAAACCCATTTATTTGGGCAATATAATTTACTCTGGCCATGTTGGGAGAAAATTGGGAAAAATATTTTTTTTATTTTTTTATTTTTGAAATTCCAAAACAGTCCAGTCGAATGATTATTATAATGGGAATCAGAACTAGGCAGAAGGAGAAGGGAGGTTTCCCCCTGGCCCAAGTTTTTTTCAGGGCCCACTGAAAGGCTGCGACTTGACGCATCGACGCTAAAAATCTGCTTTTACCTCTACGACCTTTTTTTACTCATGAATTTTCCTCCTGTCCTGGGTCAGGATTGTCTCTGCACGGCCTTGACCAGAACCAACCGGGAGCCAAAGTTTTTTGTGCGGAAAAGGTAGCCAATAGTGTTCCTAACAATCCTCCAATTTTTTGCAAGAAATCGTGCCGTTGCTTTCCCCCCCCCTCAAAAAAAATCTACATGTTTGCCCTCAAAACCATTTTTTCGCCAATAACTCGCGCTCTAATTTAGATACAGAAAAACAGTTGGGTTAAAAAATGAAGGCAACAAAAAATATTATTACACATTTTTTGTCCAGATTGGTAGAATCTTGAGAAAACGAGCTTGAAACGCGTCACTTTCATGGTACACAGAGTTATATCATGTTTTATGGTCTCATCGTGCAAATGACTACTAGAGTGGAACAAATTTTGTTTTTTTTTCAAAATCGATCAGGTGGCCCTAAAAGTATGCCCAAAAAATTTTATTCCTTCAAGTTGATACTTTATACCCTGCGTAATTGGGTCAAAAAATAAAAATTTTATGATGTCTCAAAAAAAATTTGAAAATTTTTTGTGTCTAAGGGTGATATCTTGCCTTCTGAATTGTAGGAAAACAACTATTTACCAATTTTTTTTTTCAATATTTAGGGACATTCAAACTATTTCCAGTATATGTGGAAAACTCCTATCTTATTCTGTACGTTTTGTATTATATTCTATATTAATCATAAGTTGATAATTAATTACTATTATGTCGAAAAATAAAAGAAGAAAGATAGAGAAACATGTAATATAGCAAAAACGTGAAGATAGGGAAGTATGGGGAAAGTCGATATTTCAGTGATTTCAATTTTAGGCAAAATTGTTAACAAAACAAGGTGATATTCAAAATTAAAATTTACAAGCGAGAAGGGAGTTGATAAAATCGTGAAAATTTAAAACATCATATTATACATCTTAAAATTCCTTCAATTCCCCCTTATCCTTTCGCATGTGAAATTATTTATGGTTATCAAGTAGCGTCGGCTGACGTAAACGGCGACAGGTAATGGAGAAATGAGTTGAAAAATCAACGAAATATTTTTTTATTTCATTTATCCAACTGACATATCAGCGGTATGGAAATCATCCTAGCAGAAAATAGTCACATAATGTACGAAATAACACAAATTATTTTAAAGCTTCTTTTGACTGATTCTATAGGAGAAGGTATACTTTATCACATATCAAGATTGTTTTTGTATTCCCCCCTCCCTCTCTTCAAAATATATTTTTCGAATATATTTCTTCTGGATTCAATTTTACGAGAAAAAACATCATGATGTAAATTATTTTACGTTGAATTTCCTGCTATTTTGTTCGAATACATTTTTCTGTACGAATGATAAGAGATGCTAAGGGTAACCAAGGTTGAACATATTATATCATTGCATAGATCAAAATATACATTGCCCTAAAATGAAATTTCAATTTATTTTTAACAGCAATCATTCAGTATCGAAATTTTAATGAATATATTTATTTTTCAAACCATAAAAAAAAGGCGATTAAAAATCACCATAATCGAAGAAAGGCTGCAGAGTTCATCTCAGCTTCAAATTTTGATGCCCTAATGAGAGATTCTGTGAAGAAAAAATGGAGAAAAGTGTTTTAATTTTATTTATTTATTTATTTTTTTTTTTTTAAAGAAAAAAAAATTTAATACTTTTTTCATTATGCCATAGCATTTTTTAATTTTTGACTTCTCTGAAATCTCCCACAAAATCTAGACTCTTTGGTTCAGAAATTCTAAATACGGCACTGAAGATTATTTTCCATCTCCATTATGTCATTATATAGCGTCGGTTATAATGGCACTGACTGTGTCAATGAAATTTTCACAGAATGGCTAGAATTATCCAAAAAATCCCCATTACTTTGAAGTGATAACATAGTAACATGAACGAACAAATGTTTGACACCGTAGAAATTCACTGAAAAGTTGAAATATTTCAACTTTTCACTGAAACCCAGAGAATCTTTCATTGCCTGATTCACTGACTATTATAAACGGTTCCATAAAAAAAACACAGGTTCAACTTTTTCTGTGAAAAATTCAGTGCCATTATAACCGACGCTTATTTCTATGTAATGTGAAAATTTTTTGTTATCATTTCTGCTAATTTTAGGCAAGTAAGGCATTATCGAATAATTTTTTTACACGGGAAGAAGGTGACCGTTGGTTAATAAGATGGTCCGAATTTCGAATTTAAAAAAAAAGTGTAGAGGATAGGGTCACGATAATTATTGTTAAATGTCTTCAAAAGGACATCATAAAAATTTCAGCTTTCCAACTCTGTTTTTAGACTACAAAAAATGAAATTCAAAGATTTTAAAATTTTTTAAAAATTAATTTTGGGGCATTTAAAATTTTTTTGCATCTCAAGTCATATTTTGTCGTCCAAAGACTGCTCACACTCGTCAAGAATCGTTTTTATCTTCCTCATAGTGAAATATATTATTTACTTCGAAGTGACTTCGTATAGATGTTTTAGCATCAAAAAGCTCAGACATTGGGAACCCCTGTGCGACAAAAATCGAGTATATTTTGTCTCCTGAGTTCGAAAAAATCTAAAATGAGTCCTTAATTCGCACACAAACAATAAATTACGCATTTATTATTCATTTTTGAAAAAAATCAAAATTATAGCCTTTTGAAAAACAATATTTGAAATTCCTGAATTCAAAAAAAATTATCGACCGAGTTTTTTTCAGTCGTTGGATTACAAAACATGACTTGTGTACATGAAAAGATTTAATGTATGTACGTGCTATTTGCTCAACTCAGGTCATAGGCGCGGCAGTGATGACTGGTGAGCAGGGAGCGGATTTCTATGAAATAGCATATTTGTCTGTGTTGAGTAAGAAGCGGTGTATTCAAGTTATTTTCTCGTTTTAAGCCATTCTGAGCAAAATGAGCCATATTTGTTAGCGCATATTTTGCACATTTTGGCCTATAAAAGCATATTTTTCATATTTTCACCGTTTTTAGCGCATATTTCTCCGTTTTTTCTAACAACATAAAAAATCTTTCAAATTTCCTAACCAAAACCAATCTTCGATCCCTACTATAAACCACAAATTGAACGCCTCTAGCCGCAGTTGCTGTACATGGCGTTGTACATAAAAAAAAAATAAAATAAAATAATGTTTTATTTATAATTTTCTACTTGAAATTACCTAATAATTTTTTTTCAATTTGCCAAAAAGTTACTCATGCCTTGCATTTCAATTTCAATTCAATTTTATTTATTTCTAATATTTTCTACATTTTGACATGCTATTTACATTTATTACCCCATCGCTATGCGCAAGATTGCGCGAATTTAGGCACAAATTTGTTTTATTAATATAATTATAATGCCATGAGAATGGCGTTTCAGGTACAAGGATATTACAAATCTAAAATTATAACCCATTGAAAATGTGCGTTATGTGAACCCATATTTTTATTTGATGGAGGGCGACTGGGGCGAACATTTTCATAGAATGGGGTAGGAGGTGAAGAGCAGATGGCGAGTTCATAGGTGTTACATTTCTTTGATCACAGAGTATAAATATTTTCAATTTCGTTGTTATACATACAACGTCAAATACGTATATTTCTCATATAGCCTTTATAATTATAATGTCGTCTTGAAAAACCTGTAGTGCTCCTCTTATGATTTGTTCAGAAAAATGTGAAGGAACAGCATTGTAGGAAATTCAACGTAGAATAAGTTACTTTATAATGTTTTTTATCGTAAAATTGAATCCTGAAGAAATCTATGCGAAAAACGTGGTTTGAGGGGAATATGACGTCCAGAAAAGCATCTCGGGAGAGTTGGAGCAGAGGAGAATTTTGATATGTGATAAGTACACATTCTTCCGTACAATAAATCAAAGGAACTTCTTATAAAAAATTGTTCTTTTTTATTTATTTCCATCACACTGGTATTGCTAAAATAATTATCGTTCAATTTATTACCGAAATATTAAAAAATAGCTAGTAAAATACCGTTTATGTGTTGATGAGATTTCGCACGATGTAAACAGTATTAAAAATTTTCCTGTTTTTTTTTCAGACTTTCTGATCTCATTGTTGCGGCTCCTTTTTATTTCAACCTCGAGCGCGAAGAGGGAGGAGCAGTTTATATTTATATGAACGATCCGGTACGTCATTTAAATGGCACAGTTCCTGTGAAATTGACCGGAAAACTAGAATCAAGGTGGTTACAATTTGCTACAGTTTTATCATCATTCGTAATAATTGTCATTCATGCCATTTTCGTAAACGATCGTTTGAAATGGGTGTTGGACTGCTTGACGGAATGCATAAAATATGTTGTATTTTTTCTACGAATTTCGTTTTGTCGCCATTTCCTGTTACCGATTGAATCATTCATTAACGATTATCGTAGAATTACAATCTGAACATTCATGCGAAATAGCGAAAAATTTTATACTTTTTATCGTGAAAATCGACTATAATGGAATTTTTTATTTCATTGTCATAGATTCGGTTTTGCTATTGCATCATTGCGCGATTTAAATAAAGACGGGTACGAGGACATTGCCATCGGGGCTCCGTACGAAGGAAAAGGTGTTGTGTATATTTATTTAGGCTCAGCTAATGGTCTCATTTTGAAACCTAGTCAGGTAATGTATTGAAGTGTAATTCAAAGATTCTCGTTTTGTGATTAATAACAGTTGATGTAATATGTCGCATTTCGCAGATTATAAAATCGGAAAATATAAATTATCCGTATTCCATATCTACGTTCGGCTACTCGCTGGATGGAGGAATGGATTTAGATTTAAATGGATACCCGGATTTGGCGATTGGGGCTTACGAACAAGATATGATTCTTCTTTTAAGAGCCAGACCAATCATAGGATTCACTACATTTGTTCGACCCGAATATAATTTAACTAATATTGATTCTACAGCTCGCAATTGTTTAATCAACAATACTAACTATATATCTTGGTAGGTAATAGTATTAAATGGGATGGATTATTATTATTATTATTATTTTTTTTTTTTTTTTTTTTTTATATGAAAATAAACTTATGTATTTCACTCAACTCTGTGATTTTCGAATTTCAATCTTCGACTCTTTAAAAAATGAACACAATTTTAATTTCATTTTAATGCATTATATATTTTGATAGATTTAATAGTTGAACCAATGATATTTAGGAACCCATATAGAATTACAAATTCAGGATAATTTTACGTTTTTTTTTCTTCTTTTTCTTTTTTTTTTCTTATGAAAATCCTCAATAGTGTGTGAAAGTACACGAAAATAAGCATTTTTCATGAATATAGAAAAAGGTACTAGTACCCTTGAATAACTGAAAAATATTTTGGGAAATTTTTTTCTCAGTGTTTGGACACCAAAATATTTTCGCTAAATACCTTAAATGTTTTAATACCTGAAGGTTCATTTTTTAAAATTTTTCTAGTATAACGAAATTTAGAATGTTAGCTCCTTTTCTAAAGAATGCTCATGATAATTTTCCAAGTTGAAATTTTTTTATCAATATTTTTTTGGTATATGATAAAGCTGTTATTCTTGAATGGTGTTAGCACTTTAAAGAAAAATCAACACGCTCTAACATTATATTATGTATTATTAATTAAGTTTATAATCTGTGAGGTAAAATGTTCGCTTTTGAAAAGTTGATGAAAATTTAATATAATTACAATGAATACACTATCGGTAAAATGGAAAATTATCAAATTTATGTATAAGTGAATATAATATATTCATTTTTTTTTTTTAATAATTAGATGTAAATCATATCTGATTATAGCTTTTCGTTCGAAACATGCTGTGTGATCGATTCACTGGTGAAAACCGATAAAAATAGAAATCTAAAAATTAAATACCAACTAGAAGCGGAAACTTTCGAAAGGAAAACTTCTCGTATATGGTTCGACGATTTTTACACTAAAAACCACATTATCACCAAAGATCTCGTCATTACAAATAGTAGTTCAGAATTTTGCCAAAGGCATACAGCATATTTGAAGGTACGTATTTTCACGTTTTAATCATTTTTACGTTACAGTAGATACTTAATCACGGTGATATTGCTTGTTCGTGCAGGAAAACACGCTGGATATCCAATCGCCTATTAAAATACGAATGTCGTATAAACTCATTCACAAAGAACCCGAACTAGATTTAAATAAGCGGTCGCATTTGCAACATTTGGACGATTTTCCGATATTAAATCAACAGCAGGCTGATAAAATATTCGAAGCTACGTTTTTGAAGGATTGCGGTAGGAACGATGTTTGCGAAAGTCGTTTAGTTACTTCGGTAAATCTGATGCTAGAGGCAGATGGTCAAACTTTCGATGAGAATAGAAGATCGCAATATTTATTGATATTAGGCGAACATAAAAATTTACTGATGAACATCGACGTTAATAATGTAGGAGAGTCGGCCTATCAAACTCAACTCTTTGTTCACTTCCCTAAAGAAATTAGCTTCAATAAAATATCCAGCGAACCAACTAATGGCGTAAGTTGATTTTTTATGTAATCAAATTGTGTAATTGAAAATCAATGGATTTTAAAATTTGTGATTTTTTTTTTTGGTAGAGGAATCAGTACATTTGCCATTCGACAATTGAAACGTACATCATTTGTATGCTGGGCAATCCGTTGAAGCAGAACGAACGTGTGAATTTACAATTAGAATTCGACCTCGAAAATGTAAACGGTTCTGAACCATTATTAGAGTTTGCTGTAGTGATTAATACCACTTCCAATGATTTGAATATGAACAACCAGAATCCGTTCAAATTGTCGATGCGAGTCGCAGAAAAACCGATGCTATTGATTTCTGGGTGAGATCGCGTATCGAATATTTTAAATTAAATGATGACTAATTCGTACCGAGTGTTAAATTGTATCGATTTTTCTTGTAGGCATTCGATTCCCGAAGAAGTACGAGATATGCAGAATATAGAATTGAAAGGCGAATCGATTATAAAATATAAAGAAGAAATTGGAAATAGCGTCTTCCATCATTATACTATTGAAAATAAAGGCACTTGGGATTTCGAAAATTTGATGGTAGAGATTGAATGGCCGATCGAAGTTGCCAACGATAAAGTTCATGGGAAATGGTTGTTGTATATAGACGATCCGCCGGTTGTGCAAGGTTATTAATATTTTTTTGTTTTTCTAATGTTAATGGTTTTGAATGCGATACTTAGTAGTTATATTATTTTGTACTGCGTAAAGACTTTACTTTCTCTCTATATATTAAAATCAAAATGAAATCGGTTTTGAGATGCGCGCGCATCCTTGTTCTGAATAGCAAGTGTATAAAAGGTATATAAAGCATGACAGGTATAGAAAGAAATAAAAAGTTGTAAATTTTAATAAAAGCCTTGTACATGTACAAGGGTAAAGTCATAAAATTGTTTTGAGTAGCAGGTATAAAAGGTACAAAGGATAGCAGGTATACAAAGAAAAAAAAGGAGATAAATTTGTACATGGGCAAGAGCAAGGGTAAAGTTGTAAAATTGTTTAAAATAGTAGTATACGAAGGTATAAAGGGGCGAGCCCATCCTGAAAGGAAGAACTCTTGGTGGGAGTAACAAGGAAGAATAAATTGGGTTGTGCAGTTTGGAATGTAGTAATACTTGTCTGATAAAATAACTTTTTTTCTTCATTTAATTTTTATTGCGAGCCCCGAAGGGGCGAGGAGGTACTAGTATTTTAGAAAATCAAAATCTTATTGCGTTAAATTTTATAATTTTTTCTATACATTAAATTGATCTGTGCTCAATGTAGTAAATTTACATTGTTTAAATTTAGCGAATTTCAAAAAGTTTATTATTTGATATCGCAGGTGGGAGCGGAAGATGCGAAATTTCCAAAAGTGACGTGAATCCGTTGGGTCTAAAAGATGGAAGACCAGCCGAATTAATCAAGAATTATACATCTCCCAGTGATTTACCATCTTTTGATGGTAAATCATCTGCTGATGGTAAATCATTGTATACGGAAAAAGTTGATTCCGTTTCAAGCGCTAAATATAATAGAGTAAAACGTGATACCGAATATGTCGTCAGATCCGAGAGATATACGACTAAGGATGGAAAAATAATGAATATCGTGAAAATGGTAATTTTACAATAGACAACCGCATATGTCAAGGCCATAGCCAGTAGAAGGGGGTTGCGAATTATTTTCAGAACATAGATTTTGCAGTTTTACTGCCAGGATGATGGAGAAAGCAATTTTTTTAAAACGCATAAATTTTTTAAATATATGAAAGTTTTTTTTTAATAATTCATAACAATTAAAGTACTTTTTTTTTTAATTTGAGGTGGTGCTTCATGCATTGAGATTTTTGACATATTATTACCAACATTTTGAAGACACAGTTTTGAAATCTTGTATAATGAGGTTCAAAAGTGCTCGTTCTTGATTATAAATATCAAATTTTCTGAAGAAAATCTATATTTAGCTGAATTTTCCATTCAGCTATTACGATAATACTTTTTCAGAAGGCATGTTCAGGTGGGGTCGGATAGTTTCAGATATTCTGAAGAAAAGCTATATTTTAGATTGAACTGATAAAGTCGATCTGAGCATTCTAATATGAGAGTAATTTTTCGGATAAATGTTTTTCAAAAACTACTCGTTGAAATTTGCAAAAATTTTGAATAATGGTGATGCCAAGATGTCTTTTTACTGATTTTATACTTATTTCTGCTTGTAATTGCATTTCCTATATGTATATAGATTTTAAATTTACCAAATGCCACTAATTTTGCAACGCTACTTGGGACGTATAATTCAGAATTTCAAAAACTTACACCTCAGCGCTCTTGAACAAGATTTATAAAATAACATATCAAAAATTCATTTCATTTCGAGCATTAATTTTGGAGAAATATCTGTCCAAAACATCAGATTTCATCACTTTTTACCTACTAACGTTACCTACATTTGAGAGGTAGAGCAATACATTAAGAAATCTGTTTCAGTTTATTATATTTACTCGACTAGTGTTACTGTAGAAGAATTTTATACAATTAACAATATTTAAATATTAAAGAAGCTGGACTCGTGCCCTTTGCTATGGCCCTGGCATATATATCTAGGCTATTTCAAGTAATCGTTACATGATGGTTTTAATTTAATCCTACATTTCGGCGATTTTTTTATTATAGAATTGCGTTTTAAATTCAGCCAAGTGTCTTAAATTCAGCTGCTATTTAGATTTAATCGAAAGTAAACAATCCACCGATATCATCATCAAATCCAGGTAAATCACCTTTCAAATATATTACTGCTTATTTTCACGAAAAATTATCTATTGTGATGGTAATAAAAATAATAGCTATCTTTTTTAAATTGAAAACTTGGCTAAAAATAATTTTTTTCAAATATTGCCTAGATTGTGGGATGCCACCTTGATTGAAGACTACGCTGACGTGGATCTAATTCAAATTGCTTCTCGAGCTAAAATGCACATACCTCATTCGCCTCGATTCATACTCAGCGATATCAAGACAACAGAATTTCGTGTAAATATTTACAATATTGAGCTATTTTATAAATCCCACTTGAAGTTTTGTTTATGTAAACTGATGTATGTGATGTAAAAGAGAGACGCAGGATTCCGCGGTTCATTCTCGCGAAGTGTCATTTTCGGAGCGTGTGGAAAGGAATAAATTTTCCATAAATTTCTTTTTTAAAGAAAGAAAAAAATTGAAAAAAATACTTTCTTTCCTTGGATGGAGACACGAACTACTAAAACTTTACTGTAATTTTTTTTGTCGTTTATAGTGGATTTATGAAAGATAGCATGTTATCATTTTTGACTTTTTTTTTATATTCAACAAATAAAATCGGCTAATCGTGTCAATTGAAAATGAATCGATTTCAGATTAAAATGGTGATCGTGCCATTAAAAAATTTTTTATCTTTGAAAAAAATCGAAACGATGACAATAATACGCTCATAAATGCACCATAAGTTATAATTTTTTCAGTGAAAATTTTACTGTACATAATTTTTGAGATTCCCTTTTCACCTTTGAAGTCATCGTCTCGATCCTAGCAAAGCAGAAATTTTAGTACGATCGATGGAAATTCTGCTCCCTTTGGAAATCACATTTTCAGGAATCTGCTCGCTCAACCCTTGGTTGTTCATAACTCTCTTTTACATCATATAGATACTCTCCAAAAACAAGATTTGACCTGAAATTTGTCGAATAGTGTTATTCATTATTGCATCTAGTTTTTGTAAAATTAATGCTCGCGTTGAATTTTTCAATAGGTTGAAACAAATGCTCGGGTTATTATTCCTGGTAAAGAAAAAGCAGCTCCGATCTCTCTATTACTCATTTTCATCGCAATAATAATCGGCTTACTACTATTTATTTTACTCACATTACTCCTGTGGAAAGTAGGCTTCTTCAAAAGAAGAAGGCCAGATCCTACGTTGAGTGGAAATTTAGAAAAACACAAATTAGATGATAATTAAATGCGTATAATATAACTTTACAGACACCATGAGTTGGTGATTAATGTGCCAGTGCTACTGCCAGTTAATTTATGATACTCGAAATTGCTTCTTTTTCTTATATTTCGAAAATATAAAGGTGATATTGGTAAGGAAAGATGATTATGAGTTATTTAATTCACTCTACTTTTGAAATCAAAAAAATGTATTATGAAGGGAACGAGGTCTTTAGTTACTTAAAATCTATATTATTTGTTAAATATAATATTATATATTGCATTTATATGAGAAATTGTTACTTTTTTTAAGTTCTGTTGTACATTTCTTATTTTTATTTTAAGTGCGCAATCGAGTTCAATGGTATTTTAAAGTACTTAATGTAATTTTTATATTTGTAATTTTATACAATGGGATTTTAAATTTTTTTTAAACGTGCCAAAGCGTGATTTTATTTACAGACTGATTGACGTAGAGCACAAATTTTTTAATTTTTAATTATTTGCTTAAGGTTTTATATATATTTTTTAATTTTTTGAAACATTCGATTTTTAAATTCATTTTTTTTTATATTTTCTGCATTGTTACCAAATTTTTAACCAGTATTACCTTGGTTTTCTTACTTTTACTTATGTGATTATTCTGTTCGCGTTGAAACGTGAATTTATTTTTTTTATTTAAGGTGCTAAAACATTATTTTGTTGAATTGTAATATTTTTTCAAATTGAATCGCTGGTTCGATTTTTTCAATTAAAAAAAATAAATAAATAAATAATGTGAGTGGGTTATGAATATGTGTCATATATCTTATGTAACTGCGTAAAGTGAATTCAAATGAGTTTCATTTGTTATCAGATTTCATAAAGAATTTTGTGCTGGAAAGTATGTTTTTTTAAAAATGAAGCTTAGTATCCTTAGAAATGAAATTATTTAAAAATATACGTGTATATTCAAATTGTGCCTCTTGCAATAAAATTTGCTCATAAAAGTCTCCCAAGAGAAATTTTATATGGCTGCTTTATTTTGTAATTCTCTATGTGATGTCATTTATTGGGTAAATTTTAAGCTTTAGTAAAATATTATATTTGATTGGATTGGATTTGTACCACGCATTCATACTCGGTATCACATAGCGAAATCTCTTTTGTGAAAATGTCTATTTTCTTCAATTTCATAGCAACGAATAATTTTAAAAATTACTTGAAAAATTATCGCAATTTTAAAGTCTAATGCGTTGATATGAAGTTAATGAAAATAGGAATTTGTGTTACTATTTTCGGATTTTTTTCAAGCATATGCATACGTGGTATATTCTCATGTTGATAAGAACAATAGGGTTACATATGTGAAGAAATTTCAAGGTTTTATCGTTATTTCATTATTTTTGTATCTCTATATAATAAAATTCAGTGATACATTGGATTTTTTGTATTATTATTTTGATTTATTGAATTTTTAAATTGTTTTATACTACTCTATACAAAGATAGATGAATGAAGATGAAATATTCCTTTTCAAGCATTTGTTTGCATTTCATGTGATTTTTAAGCTTCTTTTTATATGAGAGTTTTAGTGAAGAGTTTACATACATAGATATAACGTATTCAAATACTTTTTACTTGTGTAAGCGTGGTACGTGTTGTTATATTGTGGAAAAGTTAACGAATTCGAAAACCGAGAAATAATATTCAACGTAGACCGATCTCGTATGTTTTCAGATCCGTTAAAACCCAATACATAATTAATGTTACGCCGATCTGGTACGAAGTGGTGTTCTACACTTGGAAAACCACAAATGGTACGCAGCTGTGTAACTATGCTCGTAAAACAGTTCCTATTCGACGAAGAACAATTGTTTCACGTGAATAATTAGAGTTGTAAAATGTTTGCATTGTTGACATATCCCACTGCTCGTCGTATCTGGTTGAAAACAAGTGTCATGCGTAAAGCAGTATATTTATTCAAAAATGTGGGCCATTACCGACGAATTTTTGTTCGTTTGGAATCGCGTAAAATCTGTAAAATTTTGCCCCGACTTGATCATTTTAAGTTAAATACCTAACGGTGAATTTTAGCTGATGTATAGGGCTTGTAAAGGCATTGCAACATAAGGCATTTACAAATCGAAAATCCTCAACCGAAATCATTATTTTACGCGGTTTTGTATTGAACTCATGATAAAACAAAGACGATTATATCCATGTGGATAAAAGGTGTTCGAAAGTTCAAATACATCGTATATCATTTCATTAAACTTACAACAACGAATTTCTTGCGTGTGGGTGACGATAAGTATCACCTCATCGTGGTACCTTTTGCTTATGCCTTTCCCGCGGTTTATCTTGTAACGACAGAACTCTTATCAAAAGTCTAGACATTTTCGATAGGCTTTACATTTGTGAGGAAACATAAAAATGATTGTGTTTCGAAAAAACATGTATTTAGAGTTACTATATTTACCTAGGATAAAAATACTTAAACGAGTTGAATGAATAATTGTAAAGTAAATGTACCTTTTAATGAGACACCTTAGGATAATAACTTGTGATAATGGTTGTTGCTGTTTCGATAATATTAATGGAACAGTGGATACGTGATAAGTGCAATGAGGTCTTATTCGTTACTCCTTGTGAGGGTATAACTGATATGGTCAATTCGTATTACGTTGATTGTCGTGTATTTCTCATAATTACAAGAGCATTTTATTCTCTGAGCTTTAGTGTGTTTTCAAGATTTGATGTACGTATAGAAGAACTATGAGAGTACTTACCCAGTGCCTATCTATAGAGCTTTCAACCCCTCCAAACCAGTGTACTAACTTATTTCACTCTACTCTTCAAAGCTTAAATGTTGTCTGTATATGAAATGTTTTCTCTGCTCTTTCACCTCAAATACTTCAAAAATTTACTCAGCATTGAGTTTTTTTCTTAAATGTTTTTATTTATATTGATTTTCTTGCAATTATTAAATCCATGAGAAGAATTGTGAAGCATGTTCTTCGATATTTTTCTATAACCGAAATAACTGCAGATTTACTTTGAAATAAAAATATAATCGAACTTGGAAATTCGAAATTTGTCGATATCATTTTATTCAAACAATATTTTTATCTGCTAAAAAAACCAACATCTAAGTAGGTAGCTAGGTACTTAATTTTTTTAAACACCTGCGTTACTATTCCAAAATGTATGTAGTATCTATATTTAATGCAAAAAATTGTAAATGTTTATAAGTTTGAAGTAAAATAAATAATACAATTGAAAAAATTGTGTAAACGTTTACTGACATTCCAGTTGAATTGATTTTGCTACTTTCAAGAAAAATATTTAAATGAAAAAAAAATAGTCGCATTTTTTATTTATTACTTCAATTAGTTAAGGTTCGGTCAAGGTAAACTCCCCAGTGGTTGTCATTCGCCCTAAGTAAGCATTTTTTTCAATGTCTGATAATTTAATGCTTTACGGAAAGAAGTTGAAATACTGACTTTACAGTGTTTAAATGTTTGAGATCTTTTCAAATATTATTTTCATGTTGAAAAAAAGTGAGAATATTTGGTTGTGCTCAGTACTTGTAAAAAAAAGGAGAGGAAATCACATACAAAAATTTCAGGATAAAATATGTCGAATTTTCAATGAGTAATTAATCCTCGTTCAAAAACTCAAATTCTGGTATTTTTTTCGAAAAATGTAGGAGATACGAAAGAAAAACAGTTGTCAAATGACCTTCAGAAAACCTGAAAAAAATTCAGTCTTCAATGTTTACGGGAACGCCTGCTGAAATGAAATCCCAATTTTAAAATATCTACGGGCCATTTGCCATTTTTTTTCAATTTTGAGGTGGAACTTCACGCATTGTAGTGTAGCGTAACAAGTAATTAGGCGCAAACTCGAAAATTACTTTTTTTTGAATGATACACAAAAAATATATCACCTTGCTTCAATTTACCGCAATAAATGCGACAAAAGAAACATTGAAAAACTATCTCTACCAATAAATTCAAGGACAGTTTTATGGGGGTATGGAGGGGTACCGCACCCCCAAGATTGAAGGAAGTCGGCAAATGTTCAGAAAATATTCGCAGTTTGGATTTTTTTGTGTTAGCTGACAATTTTAAATGTGAAATTAGGTAGGTACCTATTATTATGTTTCCTTACTTTTTTCGAAAAAAAAAATGGCAAATCGTTTTATATTTTGTTTTTCTTTAGTCGTCTTCGGTTCGTCATGGCCAATAATGAATGCATTCTGGTGGAATTATTAAGAAAATTGGTATTTTGAAAAATCACTTGGTTATCATCCTTCAGATACACCTACTCCAACAGGCTGAAAGAAAATATAATTAATCACTGCTGACAGAGACGGACTTTGAATTTTGCCGCCTGTGGGCAGTAAATTTTTGCCGCCGCCCCTCCCCCGCCAAAAAAAATTATGAAAAATTTTCATGCAGAATATTTTTTTTAACGTTCATTTTGGTACATAAGCCAAACTTTTAAGTTTGATTAAAAAAAAAAATGTAAGCAGCCATGTCACATTACTAGAGCTGAGTTTTTAACTAAGGCTTGATCAGGTTTGAAAATAATGTTGCTAAGTCCTTCATGTTTACAGGCCACAACCAATACCAAGTTTGAAAACCCCTGCCCTATATTTTCCAAAAACCACTTAAAAACTTTAATTTAGAACAAATGTAGTGTTTGTTACTATGCAACGAGTATATGAAAACATATTTTTAAAATTATATCTACTTGAGATTCCTCAAATTATCTTCAAATTTGAATTCCTCTCTAAATGCACGTAGGAAGCTAGAATGAAAATAGGTTAGTCACTTAGGCTCATTTTATCATATGACACCACAATGAAAAAATTTCAACCACTCGTGAGTAACCCCTTCTCCTCTCCTCCAATATCATCTGTGAAAGTAAATTTGGGATGTAATACACTTCTTATTCCCAACAATCGAATGAATTAATATTAATTACATTACCACCAATCTGAGACTCCTCAAGCTCTACTCCAATTTTGATAATTTGCCATTCGGTATCCATTTTGACGCAAATTCAAGCCCTATTGGCAAGGAATCCGCACATAATTCCGTATATCGCTTAAAAATCCTCATATAAAACCGCATATCGTGGTAAATAACGCCTCAAAATCCGCAGCAGTAAAAAAATAAACGCGGATTTTGATACGTTAATGCTTTCAAAATCGCGGCAAATACCGCACTCTTTCTATCCCACTTTTTTCCGCACAAAATAACGCTGCGGGAACGCGGTTAAAACCGCGCAAAAAACTGCTGTACGACTACGCAGCAGTTTTTTGCGCGGTTTTAACCGCGTTCCCGCAGCGTTATTTTGTGCGGAAAAAAGTGCGGATAGAAAGAGTGCGGTATTTGCCGCGATTTTGAAAGCATGTACCTGAATACGCTAGCCTATTGGCAAGGATCCGCACATAATTCCGCATATCGTTTAAAATTCCTCGTATAAAACCGTATGTCGCGGTAAATAACGCTTCAAAATCCGCAGCAGTGCAAAAATAAACGCGGATTTTGATACTTGTGAAGTTTTAGGGAGAATTGTACAACTTAATTTATAAATAAAAGTGACGGGAAATATGTATATAAAAGTTAAATTAATTAATTTTATTAAATGATAAAATCTGTTTTAAATTTTAATATAATTTTAATTAAATGATTTTTAATTTAATTATAATTAATTATAATCACTGCCAAAAAATATGAAGCCTCACTTAACAAAATTTTATTGATAAATGTTTCCCATTTCCCTCTAAAATTTTGTTTGAGGGTTCAAAAAGAATTCTAAAATTACGACTCTCAAACAGTAAAAAAATAAAAAAAAGCTATCAATATTAAAATTCAGAATGTCTTTTTGTATGAATTTTTTATGCAAAAACTAAACTTTTACCATTTTCATCCATTTTAGGAAATACTTGCTTTTTGATTTTAATAATTTATTATTGTAGTGAAGTGAAACATATGAAATGATTTGATAATTTTTATTATTTATAAGATGAAATAAAAGGAAATTTGAATGCTATACCTACTTATACCATGCGTCCAAGTGATTCGTCGGGTACAATCAGCAAAAAATCTCTTTTCCAATTATTTGGAATTACTTTTTTTAAATGCAAAGAAATTGTAATGCAGTTAAAATGAATTTATCAGCCTTGAAATTCATTAAAGTAATTTTTAAAATAATTTCTACTTTAGAAATTTGTAGTTTAACTCTTATTATGTTATCAACAAACTAAGATTACTGAGATTTTTGCGCTGATTGTACCCGAATCACTTGGACGCACAGTATAAGAACACTCAATACGAAAATAAATTTAAATATTTAATTCCAAAAAAGTAGCATGTCATTCATTCATGTTTAAAAAAAAGTTTAGTATTTTTAATAAAAAAAAATTATAGAAAATGATGAAACGGATACATTCAATGAACTTTTCATGGTCTTTGCATAATAAATTAGGAGTTTAAAAATTGTTTTAAATCATTTCAAGAAAAAATAACATTTACAATTTTTTTGTATAAAAAAAGTTTAAAGATTATGCTACATCAATATATTATAATTTTGTATACATAAATATTCATGTACGTAATAAGGTTTTTCAAATTTATTGAGTGCATTAGGTTTTCATCATTTTCTACGATTTTTTATTAAAAAATTTCAAAATTGTTGAAAACTGTGAATATAATGTAAACCACAGTCTGGTGTCTATGCAACATTTGATTACAATAATTGTTCAAAAAAAAATTATTATTATTATTATTATTATTGTGAAAAATTTAAATAATATGAGCCGCAATACAATATTCTTATGAAATATTACAGAAAATATTTATTGAAAAAAAAAAAAAAAAAAAAAAAATTTGAATGGCAACGGGGCTCGATTGGCTGCCTCACGCATAAATAGGCTTTATTTCCCTAATTTGCTATCTTCCAGGATGGCGCACTCCACTAATTCACGGATCAAGTACACATCTGCATCAGGAAAGGTTCAGAAGCGGATTTTGAAGCGGAATTAGAAGCGTACTCAGTGTAACATAGGTAACAATGATGCGCGTAACACCACCATGGTAAAAAGGAAGTTCGTTGGAGGTGATGAGCGTTTTATTGCGCGACTTTTGATGAATTTTTGTCAATAAGGAACACGTATGTGCGACTTTATATGCGGTTTTTAAACGTATACGCGACTTTTTATGCGGCTTGAAAGCCGTGCATCAACGCGGTACGGTTTTTCAAGCGATCTCGCATGCGGTAAATAAATACGCGCATATTAACGCGTTGGCGATTTTAAAGTCGCACCTAGTCCCATTTTGCCGCGCTGCGGTTTTTAACGCGGATTCCTTGCCAATAGGGAGAGGTCATATTCTGGTCACCCAATTAACCATTCACACAATGTTTGACCTTTTTAGATCAATTTGGTGAGGAGATGCGGAAGATTCAAGAAATTTTATGACTTAAAACTTCCTAAAAAATCAGTTTTCTGCTCTTACTCTCCCTCTAAATGCATTTATGAAGCTGAAATTTGGATATGTTGGTCTCCGGGACTCAACCTTTCATAAATGAGATCAAAAACAAAAAATTTGAGCTATTTACTTTTTCTCCAGCCTCCCTCAGAATTTTATCCTAAAAACAAAAAAACCGGATTTTTTTGCACTTTTAGGAAGAGTCTCTCACAAAATTTTGAGCAAATTTCATGTGAATACCTGCCGCCGCTAGGCGTGAAAAAAAATTATATAGCTATTGTTTTGAAGTTGAAAAAACTCAGCCGAAAAAAAAACACAGTTTTCATTTTTACTATAATTTTCAATTTTTCATAATCTTTTTTTCAAACTGATTTCTGAATATGTTATAAGTTCATCCATCTGACTACCATAATTTTTTTTTTTAAATCGTCATAATATATTTCACATTTAAAAAACAGCCGGAAAAACCAAAATTTGCCGCCCCTGATATTTTGCCGCCATGAACAGCTGCCTTCTCTGCCCATGCCTAAATACGCCTCTGAGTCTGCTGATATGTTGTTCTTCAGGATCATATCGAGAAAATGACTTTGCTCTTTTTTCCATTTTTTCTTTGAAATTTAACATGATTGATAATGTCTGATTTCCTAAATTGACCGATAAAACTAAATAATTTTCGAGGTTTTAAAACAGAAAAGCGAAAAAAGGCGTAGTCACTTTATAGATCTGATTTTTGAGAACAACGTATTCATTGTAATTTGTTCTGTCATGTTCGAATAGCTGTATGCGAACGGATAACATCAAGAGAATCCGAATGTTTTTCTGTACACGCTATTTTTTTGACAACTTTGAAATAAAATTGTAAATATATTAAATTGTTAAGATTCGAATTTTTACTTCGCTTTATTTTATATTTTCAAAAAAAATAAGTTATCTGTTTTTGTCGGACAAATTTCGACTTCCTATTCGATTACCCACTAAAGTCCGCCTTAGGGGAATCTAATCATTTGAACGTTTTGAAAAGCAGCATTAACTTCATGTTCGTATTTTCAAAAATGAATGTTTAATGCATTAGTAATTTATAGGTCGATTGCATAGGACAGGACGGGCTTGATATTTAAGCTCTTCAGGACTAAGAAGATAAGTATACCATGGTATGGCCGATTTTTAATTACTTAACGATGGATTGGAAAATATTACAACTTTTATTCAAAGTAACATTATTTTGATTTTTTATCACAACAATTATAATAACTCATACTTCGGAAACTCCTGTGAGATGAAAATCACAAAAAAATTTTCATTTTTCAAAAATCTATTTTATAAGATTTTCAAATTTCTGAAAGCTTTGACTTCTTTTTGGCAGGCGTATCTATTGACTTGGAGAAATTAATTACTTTTCAGGTTTTTTAATAATCATCAGCCAATATTTTCCTCTCACGCTTTCAATTTTTTGAGAACCCATTAAATTTAAGCCACGGTAGCATATTAATATAGATACTTCTAACTTATATGTTTGTTATAAGAGATTTTATTCAAGAAGCTCACTTATAATTTGTTTCTTTTTTTTCGTTTCAGTTTTTTTTTTCTTTCTTTGATGAAGGTAATTGTAGAGTATTAAACAGCCGCATCAATGATTCGCTCATTTCATTTTTTTAAAATCAACATTGTTCAAATGCTGAATTGCTAACCCTTAATTATGCCTTATATATAATAACATCCTTCCAAAACTTATCTACATACATTTATGAATGCATATTTTTTACTTTGGCGCTTTCAGTTCTTTTCTTTGGATGGCGAAATGATAAATTTGCTTCAAAATTTGCTAACCTATCAAATATCAAACCGCAATATATATTTAAACGTGAAAAGTTTACACAATAAAAAAATTCTAAAGAAGTACATAACAATGAATTAATTTTAAGAGGATATCATCAGAATAAAGTAAAAATGCATAAGTATGAGATGCATTTATGTGAACGTATGATTCATAAATTCTTTGATTTTTTATCAATCATTTAGGTGCTTGCAATCATGTACCTATACTACAAAAAATTTTCGTTGTATAGGTACCACTAAAACATCCACAAAATATGCGGTAGGTGTACGAATATAGGATATTATACGGTATGTTCGTGCAATATACAATATAGGCCATAGTTAAATTAATTATATAAATCTATAATCACTACGGCTAACCTCAAGCTGCTCCCCCATCATACCCACCACCTCTAGACTCATCCTCGATTACGGATTATCTTTTCGGGAAAAACAATTGTAGAAAATTTATCAAATTCCGCCATTTTGAACGTTACGTATGAGCTGTTAACTGTTGATTTTACCCGGCTTACACCAATAGAAGGGAAATATGTAACACCTGAACCGATAAAAATGAATAATTGCACGAATAGGTTTCCTTTACCTACTATCAGTGTCGTATGCTTCAGTTTGTCAGTTACTTCCAAAATAGTTGAACCTCGATGGAGGTAGTCGCAATTGCAATTAACGTTCCTCATAGTATGGGGAAGTTTAGATAAATTTTATCATTTACCACTTCAGTAATTTTTACTTTGATAAAAGTACACTTCTGATGTTCCTAAATGAATTCGATCGCCAGTCATATCCGCGCTTCGGATCGTCGTACCGCATGGTTGTTCAACGGTGTTAGATTTTTCCTCAACTTCAACCGACAATTTATATGCTGGAAGTAACGGTTAGTGAATTTTTTTTATGATTTTTTATTGTTGAGTAGATTAGATTTATTTAAAATTATTTTTGTCTTCGATACTCTTTTTTTTTCTTGGCTTCGAGCTTGTGTATTTTATTAGATAGGTATAATTTTTATATCTACATGTTATTAAAGTATTTGTAAAATTATTTAAGTCTAGCAATTGAGCAGATATATATGAAAATTTTAGAGAAAATGTTGAAAATTCTTTCCTCAAAATTTTTCCAAGTATGTATTTATTATGTTTAATGAATCAAATTTCAAATATTATTGCATGTCTACATTTAAAATCACAAAAAATTTCATAAATTATGCAACACTTTCACGAATCAATTTCATTCCCTATTATTAATGCATTTAATTTTTTTGAATAAATTATAAAATTAACTTTTCAAACTTGATGTAAAATTTTTACGAATTTTAAAAAGGATTTATTCGATTGTATCGGATTTTTTAGAAAGGTAATAAAATCTTAGAAAATTATTTTAATTCGAGAATAACTAAATGTTATTTCGTAAATTATGCAGACGAGTCGAAGGAAAGCAATTACGTTTCATTTTTGTTTAAAAAAAGAAGATATTGTATCAGTGTATAATCAACCATAATAATTGAATATCTCGGATTTGTAGGTCAATATCTATCTTTTCTGAACTCTCAAATTCTTGTCAATGCTTCGAACGGATAGATGAAAGATTGATTAAATATTTATATCAGCATGTATGTACATACTTGAACATATGGGCGATAAATTTTTGTACTAATTTGCTTACTTATCAAATGCGTAATAATCCTCTAGGGATTAGGGTGTCTATTCGGATGTCATTGATTAGGATTTTCAGATTGGTGAAAATTCTTTACATCACATACATGATTTAAAACAAATGCAAAGTTTAGTTTTTGATCATGTTTAATCTTATTACTTTCATTCAAAATGATCACACCTCTTTCAGCTCATTTCATTTGATCATCAAGAATTTTATTTAACATTTTTATTATGTTTTATCTAATAGTTAATCTTGATATACATCTCATCTGCTTTAAATGGAGGCTATTTATTATTGTAATGTATTCCAAATTTATAAAGTATGCACATGCATAAGTTGACGACCGCAAACACTTGAGGCACGTGATATTAAATAAGTACCGATTCATTATTTCCGTTGCAAACATTATTTCGATGTAGGTAGGCTCAGTTGTTGTTTTATTCATTTTATGACAATATGTTAACTATCGCATCTGAGTTTGAGGTTTGAGCACCCTGAATAGAATACTTTATTGGAATATCACTGAATACGAACACAATATTTTATTAATGCATAATATCCGAAAAGTTCGAGTAAAAACGAAAATTTCCCTAAAGCTATACAAACGTAGAATCATCTGCTCGTTCTCACTCAATTGAAAAATTCATTTGATAACGAGGTGCGCGCAATGCATGAAGAAAAAGACCTATTTCTTTATCGCCCATCGCAAAGTAAAACAATGAAACAGTAGGCAACAAGCGAGTGGATTTTTTTACAGCAAATATAATAAAAGTAAAGTAAACCCACTGATAATACTCTTGTGTCGTAATTTAAAACGTTACGCTTCACTATTTTTACTTGTCATACCTATTAACATTTTATCGCATTCGGTTCCAACACGTTGTCTAGGGAACCGATGAGTAATCTACCCTTACGATGGTTTGGAGTATGTAATTATTGTAATCTACTAGTTTTATAAAAGCAACTTGGTGTACTTAAGTTGGTATATATGTATTAATTTAAATTTTGCAACTTTTATGCAGTCATCTGCATCGTATCGGTATCCTGATCTGAAGTGATATGTCTAATCGACCTAGTTCAAGTTGCCTATTTCCTTGAGCCCAGTGAACAAATTGAAATTTTTTAATATTTGTTCGTTCGGCTCGAGTTAAAAGGTTGGCTGTTATCAACGAATCAAGAAGAATTTTGGTCACAGCGGATTCAAAAACTGATATAGCATTTATATTACACATGTATATTATACAGTTAAATTAATTTATGTTTTCTTTATACGTTGCTTAAAACATCCGTCTGCCAGTAGAGAATCAATAGGTAGAAATGTGTCATATTATACTTATAGGTATACCTGCAAAATAAGTAAAATTTGAAAAAAATTCTATTTTACAGTAAAACAATTCACATTTATTGCCATCTATCATTTTAAATATCTCACTTTGATAAAATCGAACATGTGATAGATACAATTCGAATAAAAAAAGACCACAATAAGACTACAGTGGTTACCTTGGTGACACCTTCATTCGTACACAAAAGTAGTTGAGCCTAAAGATGGATAGTTTAATGAAACCATTGGAAGATATTTTGCAAGAATATTCACTGATTGAATTAGATATAGAGATTAAAATTAAAGAAATGTAAGTTCCATATTGATAAATAATCGTTTAGCCTCATTTAAATTTTTCCGAGACGATGGGTAAGCAACATAGTTACTTATTTGTCTTGCCTCTAGACTATGATCCGTTAAAGTATTTTTCATTTGGAAACGAATTTATCGAGTTATCTGCATCACTGTGATTTATCATCGTGTAATCAATGATTATTTTAGATTAGATAAAATTCAAAATGATTGTGCCAGCTTAGACAAATACGATGAGAATTTGGACCTAAATTCAGATTGGAAACAAGAAAATGAAGAAGCTTTGAATCGAAATAAAAATCTATTGCAGGTAAATTAATAAACTAATCTCAGGTACGAACTGACTCAAAAAGTGCTAGGATGCTATCTCGGCTTGTTATGGACTAAATTTTATCATAAAAGTTACAAAACAGTTTAAAAAGAAGTTTGAAGGGCCTAAGAACCAGGTATATTGGAGTTGGATTACACTCCATCAACTTAGGCAGTTTGTCATTGCGTAATTTCAAAATTTTCGCTTGGAACATTCGGAATAATAATTATCCGATTTTTCCGTTATTCGAAGTAACATAGGCAAATATGTCAACGCTAAAATCGAATTTTATGACGAAAAAATGATATCATTATCTTTTCTGTCACGGAAAAGGAAGGAATTCACTTACATCAACATAATTTCAGTCTTCATTATTCCAGCAATCAAGTTGATTTTTATGCGTGTATTTGAATGTGAATTTTTCGAGTTTTGTTAAGAACTATACAGTGTGCTTGAGCGATATTTAAACTCTTACCGTTTACGATCAATTTAAAACATTTCGCTACGGAAATGAACCATATATTTTGAGAAATAAGTATTTCAATACGTTACTATGTAACAAAGTTTGCATTTAAATCCAGAAATTTCGTATAAGAGTTGAAACAAAGATTTGAAGACCACATCGTACTCCGACTCTCCCCTCCCAAATCAGGTGGGCTGTAATAGCTATCGTTTGGAAGTTAAAAACTTGGCTAAAAAATGTTTTCAATTTTAAGGACAGCAAAGAGAAGGGTTACTTGGGCAGGTTCTTTCAGTGGCGTAACCAGAATTTTTTTTGGAGGGTGCTAAAAAAAAAGAGGCTCGAACTCCAGTTGATACCCACCTATTTTCATGAAGTGTAAAATTTTCTAGAAAAAATTGCAAAATGAATTGTATCATAGATTAACCATACATAAATGCCCCCCCCCCCCCCCTAAATACGAATTTTTCACTCATCAATGTTGAAAATGGAGCCAGAAAGTTTTTTATTAATATCTAGGATAAAAATTGAGTTGAAGTGTTCGGAAACAGCTCATTCGAAAAAGCTTGACGTTTTATACATGATTCAAATTTAAAACATTATTGCCATCGATGTGAGTCTCAAGTTATTTTAATAAAACCAATTCATTTTAGAACACCCTCTGTGAGTGAGCTCCATTACTAAAAATAAATTCGACTTTTTGCTTAGTTTTTTGTAAATATTTCAAGAAAAAATATAGATGGAAAGTTTACTAGTAGCTCATTCAAAGAGTATGAAATTCTGAACGTGTTTCACTTTAAAAAAATAATTGTTATTGATTTACTTTTTGAGAAAATTCATAGCAAAGTAAAAAAATCATTTTTCAAAATTAATTCCAAAAGTAAATCGATACAGTAACTTTAGAAAAATTAATCATTTTGCATTTCAATATCTTTAAAATGAGCAATTTGCGAGCCCTATATATGAAATATATTGAAATATTATAGAACAAAATATAATTTTCGATGATTTTTCGCTAAAGTGTTCAAGACCACGCGTCGGCAGTTACGGCGATTTGCCGAAGAGCATTTTAGTATCCCCAATTCATTGAAACGATTTAGCCGATATGTTTTAAGTCGTCTCTAAGTTGAAAAAGACCTTTCCGGTGTACTTATTGTTACAGGAATTCAAATCTACTACGCCACCCAAGATAAAACGACTAAATTTTTTTCCCGCAATTTGCGCGTATACGTTTAATAATTGATTTGTGAAATTTCGAATAATTTTTTTTGGGGGTGGCTTTAGCCCGCTAGCCCCCCACCCCCTTGATTACGCCACTGGGTTCTATAATAGTATATTATAATACAGTAGAACTTACAATTATTCCAGCATTTATTATTCTTAATAGATAATATTAATGTAATAGGTATTAGAAGTTTTTCTTATCATTTTTTTCAAAACACTATTGTGTTAATATGTAGATCACTACCAGTTTTTTAAATCTTTTTTTTTTCAAGGTTTGGGCATGTTATTATTTTTCAACTTATAATTATTGAGACAAGTATGAGTAGGATGTAGATTTTAAATTTCATAAAAATAAATATAAAAAAGAAATGCACTTTGTATTATTCCAATTTTCTCTTCATCCGAGTCCCTCAGGGCCATACTCCATAATCGAATAATTTGTTGTCTACTGTACGTAGAAAATGAAAGAAAAAAACAAAAATAAAAAATAAAAGAACAAAATTGAGTCGAAAAATGTTTTTGCGATTCTATACTTTATTGAAATTTACCTCTTATTTTTCATTATATATAATTACTTTTAATTCATTTTTTGTTTTGCATCAAACAGAAACTGGAACAAACCAAAGCAAAGTTGAGATCATCATATTGCTATCAGTTAGCGAGCGACAATCTAGACAGCCAAATGAAAAGGTATATCAAATATATCGACCGAAAATATAATTTAAGTAAATTTCAGTGAATTTTTATCGAATTTTATTAATTTTCATTTAAACTAAATAAAATTATTGAACAAATGAGTACGTTAATGCGTCTTTTCAGAGGGTTAGGTACGAAGCAGACAAGCGTATCAAAATTTTTGGAAGGGACTGAAATAAGAGAGTTGTCGAAGTTTATGGAATATCCTATACTGTCACCTTAGTTTCTTTCCAGAGACTTTTGACCGCAGTAGTTGTTATATGCCTTAATTTAGGAGCATTGAACACTCCAAGGAGTTAATTCAACTTCACTACTCGCACTAGAAGGAGTAGGGCGGAGTGGAGTATCGCAAGGAGTTAAATCAGATGGCTGAATTAACGATACACTTACAGAGGAGTTTAAAGTAGCCGGCTCAATATCCCAAGGTGAAAATGAAGCCAAGGCTTAACATCCTCAAAAGAGGTGGAGCCGAAGGGATAAAATTAATGATAGAGCTGAAGATAGCTGCTTCTAGTGAAAACGTGTACATTGAATGGTGGAAGTGAGCTGTGGAGACAAATGGCGGAGGGGGGGTATATGATCCTCGAAGAGCTTCCCTGAGAACAAAGAGGTGGTGAAAAAATTCCCCAGGTTAGTTATTTTCATAGGTAACATACATCACTACGGGGATGTTTGAAATAATTTATGCTATGTGACATTATGTACGCGAATAAAAAAATTATATACGACGACTCGAGACTGAATCGAGCCCAATCATAACACTATGGGGTATCAGTCGTCTCCCTTCACTCCCAGAGGGTACCTATCCAAGTACGAATACTTTAGGGACACATTCTGTGCATAATTATACAGTACATTCAACACACTTTACCAACATGATAATAATTATGCTTGGGTCCGTATGTATTATGGGTGAAGGGAGGGGGCTGAGACCTCCATAATGTTATGATTGGGTTAGTATGTAGTCACAAGTCGTCGTAAATACATATTTCATTCGATTCGTGCTACTAACTGAACTCCATAGAAGCAAAACGACAAATTCTCTACATTAAAGTATGAAGCAAATGAAATGTAATAGCAGTGCCATTTTTTGTCAAAAATATAGATACAAATTGATTCGGCAAGAAATGTTCAAAAACTGATCAGTGATGTAAAATGATCGACAATTAAATTGAAATAAGTTTTTCTTAATTCACTCGATTATGAACAGAATTTACGATTGAATTTTTTTTTTTACTTTTATTAGGAATACTATAAATTAAAGAAATGAAAATTTTAAACATGATTTCTATTGCTTGAAAACTTGTTTATTTCAAATGAGAATTTGGCGCTTTTCTCGAATGAGTTTTATCGAACATACAGTTCAACATCACGTACCATGATTGAATCAGTACTGATGAAGTCAGTGAAGGATTAAATTTCAAACACCTCCAACTCCTCACTGTTGCAGCAGGTTCAGTGTACAGCAAAACTGCACTGAGATATAATTATTTTTGCTCCACCAACAAACGCTAAGAAGCCCTCGTTTCTAGGTGGGTTTCATTCCTCTCTGTGGGCTACACTCACCACCTAGGAATGAGGGCTTTCAGTATGTTATTAGTGGAGCTGGTCTTTGAATGTTTATTAAAAAAAATCTTTGCGGAGAATTTTTCCTGTAAGACAGTTTAGATTTACTGAACTACATCATTAGAGTTGAAAAATACATACGTAAAAAAGCGAATAACGACAAAGATTCGTATATTGAAAAATACGTCTTTAACAAAAACAATATAATTATTATTTATTACCGCTTAATAATGATAACTAAAGCTATTAAATTGAGAAATTTTGTAAGAGTGGAATTTATACAACGGGATTTCTGTTTTGTCAATTTTTTTTTCTTTTTGAATAAAAAAGAACCATTTCCAACCAAAAAGTTGATAAATCAAATGAAATGCAGTACCGCATACAAATTTCCTCTCATCGTCTATCGAACCTAACGAATAATTTCTATTCGATATTTGTGGTAATGATTTTGTGCGAGAAAAAAATTTCAGTTTTTCGTATTTCGCAAATGAGAACAGAAGGCCACGTACAGCAGTTGACAGATGTTTTTCAATATGAAGAACGAAACAATTAATTGTTACGAACAAAATACGTATTTGCTTTTTAAGCCAGATAGTTAAACAAAGTATGTTCAGCCCTATGGCTTCTGTTTTAATACATCGTAGGAGCGCCTGTCCGCGAAATTTTCCACGTATCGAGGTTAAAATGACATCGTTTCGAGCGTAAAATTTTCGATAATTATCGGGTCTGTAAATTTTTTCGCTAGGGGAGAATACTGAAAAAATTTCAAAGAAGTTTACTAACATTTATCAACGATACGATGAGTAGATATAATACTGGAAATGAAATAGGTTAATCAAACTTCATGAAATTCTTTGAAATTCTTAAAACATACGCAATATTCATTTCAAAATTATTATAAGGAAAATTTATGTCGAGTGTGGAGACATGAATTCACATAAATACAGTCTTAACTTGAACATTATACTTTCAACCATTTCAGCGCTGATATAACCCAAAATTATCACAACTTAGAAAGCGTACATTTTTACTTAGAAGAAACGAAAATATTACACAGTTTGTTCCAATACGAGGTACATCCGTACCAAAATTCGATGTGAATTTATCAAAATATACTAAAAGTGGTCTCGCATCTATAAAGAATTTTTGTTTGAAAGTAAAAATTCATTAATACTAGGGGCGACCTTATCGGGTTCGTTTAAATGCACATGATGCGGCCCTTCTACAAACACTAGTTTAAACTCTTTGGAAACTGTTTTTATAGTATCACACATTTCTTGATATACTGGCCAACTTTTCTCATCCAGTGGTGTAGCTTTGATATTTAAATACCTACATTTAATTTTTTTTGCGCAGTTTTTAACATAATCTCCGGATATTTTTGCTATCCAACCAACCTGGAAAATGAAGAATTTTATTTAAAATGTTTCATTTAGAATAATTTTCAATTCATGTGAATAAAATAATGAAAAAAGATATTCAACAGTTCAACACGAGGATATAAGTCAATACGTAATAAAAATAAAATGATAAATAAAAAATTTACTTTCACTCTATTATCTCTGGAAAATGTATATTTGCCATCACCACATGACTTCATTCCACGAATCATTAGAATTTCACAAGATTTCCTCGTTAATTTATTATTATGGCCTGAATACGTGATGTCTATCATAGTTTCGTAGCTTTCTATCGGATCTTTGCTGCTTTTAACGTCGTCGTAGAATAAAAACCTGTGAAAAAAAGTTGACGATAAATTTCTTCATCAAATAAATCATCATTCATTAATATTCATACAATCAGAACATTCCCTCAATCATTGTATCACATAATGAAGGTTAATTTTAAGAGATGAAAAGCAACACTACTAATTTATATTTCCTCTCGCTGGAAAAAATCGAGTTTAAATTCTCATCCGGTTGATAAGAAACTTTTTCACACAGTAAAAACTACGATTCTACTACAGTATTAATTACATTCATCGCAGCTCATTATTTCTAATGAGAGTAGCTAAAAATTAGAATAATTTAAAAATACTGTTACATCGTCACATCGAGGTAGTCAAGGAGAAAAATCTAGAAAATTCACCTTGATGAAATTAAGCATGCAAACATATGCAAGAAAGAATTATTGAATTTTTGCCAAATAATTTTTTTTAATTGGAGATTATTTTTCTTAAAAATAAATACTTATTTAATACGATATTATTGATATAACTAAAACATGCAATGAGCATACCAAAATGGAAATGCCAAAGAAACCAAATATGCATCTGAACTCGAAAAATTTGGTAGAATAAAAACAGACTAGACGTCACTCACTTCTCAATATTTCTGGCAGTGTCATTAATAGGATTTGGATTCTCGTGTAAATCAAAAGTTGGAGCTACTGCATCTAATGCAATCAAATCATCCACTTCATTTGGATAAATGGCAGCAAACATAAAGCCAATCAAAGCACCTAAAGAGTGTCCAATTATGGAAACACTACTCCAACCATACTGTTTCATTATTCTTCGCAGTAAAATTACGCCGTCCCAAATTAAATAATAAGGCATACCCTGAAGAAAATTTTTATGCATCATAAATTCAGAATTGGCTGAACTTTTAAAATAAATTTAACCAATAAAATGCATACTTCCGGTAGATGTGTAGACTTACCATGTCCAGGTAAGTCGATACAAAAATACGATAATTCAGGGGATAATAATGGAATAAGCGTGTCAAAAGTACCGGCATTATCTTGCCAACCATGAATACAGATAATAGGTTTACGTTTCTTTGAGCCCCACCATCTACCTGTAAAATTGATATTTAAAAATAAAAAATAAAAATTGCTGAAAAATAAATAAAATTATACGAACCACAAACGAGGCCCCATGGTACTACTACCATTGTATCAGTGGTGGGTTCTTTGATAGTTTCTGTTTCCATTTCTGCGAAAATTTGCAACACTTTAGAAATATTAAACATGCAAGCTAGGTAAATTATTCATCAAAATTAAATTTTTACGAAAAATTTTTAATTTTTACAGAATTTCGAATTATGGAGTATGTTCAACACTTGATTTAAGAAATAAAACGACGAACAGAAAAGTTCATGCTAAAAATGCATCAATACTAAAATTCATATTTGAAAAATGAACACTTTCAATAAAAAATGAAGGTTACGACTTACGAGATAAAAAAAGTTTCGTGGTTCATATTTTAAAAACTTATCAGTACATGCGACAAAAACTGATGATTTGTAGTTGGTTAACACCGATAAGAAAGCAGTCCATTGTGAAACGTGAAGATATGAAAAAATTCGAAAAAGAGGTGATTGAAGTTTTGATTTTTTCAAACCTCTAAAACACCACTGTGTTCACGTTTCACTCCACTGCGAAGATAAGGAAATGAATGAATAAGAGGAATTTGAATATACATTCATAATTAATCTGATTAAAAATTATTCATAATGAATATACAATTTGTTTAGCTTTATATTATAAAACTCTCAGAAATTTTTGAAATTAAGTAGCGGCAATTATCCTCAAAGTGTACAAAATAAAATTTCATTCTGATAAAAGATTTTACTTACTCAAAATTCAAATTTTCTATCCGGATCGTTACCACCGTAGACGGAAAATTCTTACAAAGGAAATAAAATTAATTTGAAATTTAAAATTATGAAAATTTTGACCCACAAACACGACGATGGTCGCGTGATATCTTATCAATTTCTACTTTCTAGCGGTTTTAGCTTTCCAGTGTTACTTTTTTTCAAGATTAAAAAGTATATTTTTTGGTTTGAGGTTTATCCATACTGGTTTTAATCAGCGATGGAAAAAAATTTATCAATCACTTTCACTTATCGGCGTTCGGCGGCAATTAAAATTTTAATCAAGTATTTAAAAATTATTTATAAATTATAAAGTCATTGCATAATCAAGTGAATTTGATTATTTTAGCAACTTACTTATTACTGTCAGATTTTAATGAGTAATCCTTGTGAAATAATCAAATCGATGAATCTAGTGAGGCACATATGATCTGCTTTTGAATCTGAGATGGGAATAATCGGAATTGGGAATATTCGACAATTTTGACATTGTGGCACGAGCTGAGACAGGATTGCGGTTAAATTCATCACACATTCTTTTGTTTAAAATTAACTCTTAATTGAGCCGACTTTGAACGTAGAAATCATTCACTCTGATAACATTTTGTGTGTAATCCGAGTCAAAGTTTTACTCCAAATATAATAATAAAATGTGATTTTTGTATCGCTTCAGTTCTCATGTAAAGACGAAAAAATGGTATAATTTTATTATTATTATTATTCTCATAATTTAGTAAATGTATGTTATTACATTATATTATTCTTCTACTCAGGCTGACAGCAGTAGCTTCGTTCAAAAACCTTATGGTTTTTTTCCTTCCAAGTCTTCAGCTGTACTGGTGATCGGAACTATTGTTACAGTGATTCCAGTGGCATTGCTTTTATGGTTAGGTAATGTAGCATTATCATTCTTCAGCGCAGATGATACAGATAGTCACGAAGGTAATTATATTCTTTGTTAATGTACGTGTATTTTATTTCAATTTATTTTTAAATAAATTCTTTTCTCAGAGATTATTTCCCCGTCCAGATGGCTGACAGCAACATTAATTCCGTCATCTTTTGCTATATGGGGTTATCGTAGGAGAAGTGTTAATTTCAGTGGAGCTTTCTTAGGTAATTTTTATTGTATGCTCATTTTTATTTGCATACTTGATACTTCTTCATTACTAATTTAGTATTTTTCAGGATGGGTGGTTGCATTTATTCTTGCGTTAAGTAGTTATCCTTTTTTGGCTTGCCTCATCGTATTCTTCATCTCTGGATCTCAAGCTACGAAGTTTCGAGCTGAAAAAAAGAAAAAATTTGAAGAAAATTTCAAACCTGGTATAGCTTTGCGTCGTTTTAAATAGTTATACGAAGACCGATTCTAAAAGAATTTTGAATATCTTTAGATTATTTGACAATATTTTTCACGTATAGGTGGAAACCGCAACTGGATTCAAGTGCTCTGTAATGGCGGAATGCCAACTTTTATGGCTGTGATATACATGATAGATTGTGGTGTAGGAGAAACTCCTGTTGATTTTGAAAATAATTATCATGCATCCATGATATCGATGGGTGTTTTAGGTAATAAATCTGATTGAATTTTAATGTTTAGCTGGCACATAGTTGTTGTATAATGTTTATATTTACTATTTAGGTTCTTTTGCTGCCGCTTGCGGTGACACGTGGTCATCAGAACTAGGATCTGTAATTCATAATGCGCAACCCGTATTGATTACTAACTTGAAACCAGTTCCCAGAGGTAATGTGATATCTTGTACGTTCATTGGAAATCATACATGCATGTAACATATGTATGTGTGATCATTTTCGTGCTTTCTTTTGTAAACCTTAACACTCGTAAAAATGTTTTAGGAACTAATGGAGGTGTTTCGGGTCCTGGTTTATGGTTCAGTTTTGTTGGCGGTCTTTTAATAGGGTTTGCTCACTACATTACGCTGATTTACACCGTTGATCCAACATTACTAGAACGTGCACCTTCTCAGTGGCCCATTGTGTTTGTAGGTGGTGTTGCCGGTTTAATTGGAAGCGTTTTGGATTCCTATCTTGGTGCTATTTTTCAGTATTCAGGTGAACTATCGATATTTATTAGGTTAAGGTATAACGTCATTTATATTCTCGAATTATATCTCGTTTTGTAGGATTGCATAAAGCTAGTGGAGTAATCGTGGAACATTCAGGCGAAGGAATTGTCCACATCAGTGGAAAAGAAATATTGGATAATCATAGCGTTAATTTAATTTGTAACATAGTCATGGGTTTACTAACTCCAAGAATTGCTAATTGTATGTGGTCTTGAAATAGTGCTTGAATGTGTTAAATACGATAAATTTATTTGGATCGAGGAATTTAAATGGAGGTATTATTTCAATACACGTTATATTTGAATGTTGTAAGGAATTTATTCGATGTTAGTATTATGAAGTACAAACTATATTACTATATATGATAATTTGTGCTCTTTAAAGCTATTATACATTCACACACATTTTCCATGTAAAACGCAATGTACTAAAATATCCCAGTATCATAATTTTTTGAAAAACAAACGCTTGATGTCCAAAAATTATGATTGATTTTTAACGACAAATCAATTTTTCTTAACTCATGTGATCGAAGTATTTAAATATTGTGTTTTTATATTGGTAGTGATTTACGCAGAATATATTCGGTTGTATTTTACTTTTCCTTTTAGGTTTACCATAGATTGATGTATTCGTCATTTAGTATTCATTTTATTTTTTTTTTTATAATATCGTTGATCTTTTGTATGTTTGTGTATATTTTTTAAAACCAAGATAATTGTATTCGATATTTTTCGAATGCATAATTATATTGATTTAAGAGAATTTTGAATATTTATTTTTTTAATAAAAAGGTAAAATATTGAAAATTTTTCAGTCAAGTAAGTATTTCGTAAAACCAATTTTACCGTGCCTCCAACGAAATTATTTGAAAACATGACACTTCGTATTTTAAGCATTCGCAAAAATGTGAATTTATTTCCATGGGTGTTCCCATGGAATATTTCGCTTATAATACCTTCAAGTTTCGTTTTTCATATTTATTTATTTTCATTCTTCCTGTGTATTGTACAATTCACTGAATGAACCAGGAGCCGAAAGTTAAAATCCTCAATCGTACCCGGGATGCTGTAGCTTAAAGAACATGATGATTTAATGATTTAGATGACCTCATATTGGAAAAATTGAAAAAGGTTTATCAAAAACAGCAGTAGAACTATTTTTTGTGGAAGTCAATTTTTTCGTTTTCTAATTGTTATTTATGTAATCGTGATGATTGGTAAATTTTTGGGCTATTTTTAGTTTCATGTTTTATAAATAATAAAGTAACGACTGAATGCTGGAGGAGAATTGAGATGCGTCCATTATTTAATTTTTTCATATGACTGCTTTGTTTTGAATATTTATTCATAAGAACACCCTTGTAATTATTTCTTACCCATTTTAATTAAAAATCAAAATTGTAGCGTTATTGCTAAAAATGCTGGTTGGTGGGTTGAGTTATTGTCATTAAATCATTAAATTTCTTATCGATCGATAACGCACGCGATGATCGATTCATTACATATCGATATAGCATAGTAGTGACATCTCTCGTGCATTTGCTAGAATGTACCTACATTGCTGAAGTTTTTTCCATTTCCCCAACTTTTAACTTTTTATTATGTTATGATAAGTGGTATTTCCAACTTTTTTTCATTACGGACAATGAATTATTTATGTTTTTCTTTTCGTTCGCAAATAAACTGGTTTCATGGAAGTTCCTGAAGCCAGATTTAAAGAATGATCTGTGATGTGACACGTTTTAATCATGAAGATTTCTAAACCACCTACTTCGTATCACTAATAAAAATAATAGCATTTGCTCACAATGTTCTAATGTTGCTTCTCCTAATTCAGGTAACAATAGATTTGATTGTAATATGTAATATTTTTCCTTAAATGTGTACCCTATGATTAGTATTCTTTTACGATCTCTGCATTATAATTTTATAGGCACAAAATGCATGAATTATTTACTCAAGTGCTCAGCAACAAAGATCTGTCTAAGGTAAATTTCAGTTTTACTACAAATATTATGAGATATTTATCATAAAATTTATTAACAGTTTACGTATTATTAAATATTGCATTCTTTGAAAATTAAATTCTTTTTTTTATAGGCAGGTGACTTATTTTCTGTACCTGACGAAGCCATAGCTAATGAACTCACCGAAGTGATAAATGCTATTTGTGAGATTGCGAGTTCACCTGATTACGTAAATAATGACAATGATCAAAGTGTGGTTGAAATATGCATAACTCGGGTGACTTCTGCAATTAGGTATTACTTGAAGCTTCGTTTTTCAATTCTTGTAGCAATAGATTAACTCCTTATCAATATTACCTCTCTACAGAGAAACAGATTCAATAGAACAACATGCAGAAGCAATGGTTACTTTATTAGAATCATGCTTGAATCATAATTTAAAACCATCGGCTAAAGGAGAAGATCCCCCTCATGCCAAAATTTCTTCTGATATTATATCGTGCATATTTTTAGTGAGTATTATGAAATTGTTACGCTGGATGATGTTATTAAAAATTACAGTTTTTTTTTAATTCGTGTATTTTACCAGAATTATAGTAAAAAAGATGTAATGAAACGAGTACTTCCGGTTGCCGTGAAATTCCTGCATAAAGGTAACAAGGAATTATCAAGAAATATGGCATCTTATCTATCCCTAGCTGCTGTCCACAATGCTCATTTACTTTCACGGCATATTCAACTGATTATTGATTCCGTTATATCAGGTACATGCATTGTAAATGTTGCATTTCTATTTTCTCGTTGAAAATTAAAGATGATGTGCTTACTTAAATGAGTGATTACTCGTTTCAGGGAATTATCCTTTATGCAGAGTACTGCCTCAAATTTACGAAGAAACTAAAGATCAAATACACGATCATGCTATGGCTCTCGTTTCTCTTCTTCCTTCTTGTGATCTGACCGAAAAATTAGCTCTTTTGCATCTTTTCGCCTTAATTTCAAATAATATGCCAACAGTGTGTAGTATTTTCTTAATACGTTACATTTACTCTTAATACAGCCTTTGATGATGACATTTCTCCAATAGTTACTGGAAGCAAGTTTGCCTCAATTATGTGAATATCTCGGTACATCATCTACGGCATCGGCTACCTTACAAGTATTCCTGAACATGGCGGAAAAATGTCCTCAAATGTTGATCGATTCGGTGCCGAAAATTAAAAACGCGGTGAACTGCCATCCTAATACCTTGTGCCTGGCTGCTCAAGTTTTAGCTGCTATTGGAAAATTAAGCAAAGTATGTTTGCTAATAGTTCATTCGCGTTTGCTCTCGATAAGCGTAAAAACGAATTTATTATTATTTAGGATAAAGCCCAAGACGCGTTGAATTTCGTGCTAGAATATCTCCCCAAAGTGGATCGAGGTAGTCAAGGAATGCTTTTGAGAGAAGCTACCCAACTATGCTCCAGCTATCCGGTCTTATGTACTGATAAAATGCTAGCGGAAGTGTGGCAGTGTAGTCGCAACAAAAGCAACGAAGTAATGAATAAATTCAATGTAACAGCTGTTGGTAGGAATAGGTGAGTTGAGAAAATGTGACGAGTGTCAATTGTAAATAATATTCTATCAATTATATTTTACCACTTCTTAGTCCAATTAACCAAACTATGAATGGCATTACCATTGTGAAAGTTAACGGCGAAAATGAAAGTAATACTCCTAATTGTAAGATGAACACTAGCTTGGGCCCTGTAATGAGACCACTTTCAGCTGTTCATCATAATCCAATCGTCCATAGCGGGTAAAGTGTTTGAAAATTAATCTAAATATTCTATACTTAATGTAATTTATTCGAAATTATTTTTTTCAGCAGATTTGAAGAGCCGTGGTTAAACCGACAAGAAGTAAATCGTGTTGTTATTACTCCTCGTTTAAGGCTGATCGGAGACAGTCGAAGTACCGGTCGTCTACATACTTCAGCTGCTCATCGAAGTATGACTAAATTAAACAATGGTAGGGATGTCCATTATTTTAGATCCAAATACATATCTGTTTCTGTATGCAAGGTGTTCTATTTCGCGTGCACTACCCGTAAACCAAAAACAGAACGACTCGAGTTAAATGCATGTATGGTGGTCTGACGGCTCATAAATTTAAAGGCGCTGAAATTTACGAAGTTGGAAAAAAGATTCACTATCGTAGAAATGGTTCTACTTTAAAATTTTATATCTCGTAACTATGTACAGTACGAATGTGGGCTGTTCATTTCATGTATGCTAGAGTGGACTGATTTTTGGTTTTTCGAAGTGTTGGGGTTCCTACTACAATAACGACTAGATTAATTCTTGAAATACTTAATAATAATATTAAGTACTACGAACCTCAATTTTGCCCAGTTTCCGTCAACTAGTACTAAAGTATACAATTTGTTAGGTTTGGTAAGAGAATGACGTGTGACATATTGGTAACCCGTTGGGAGGTAATGATTGGAAATTATTTTATTTTGAGATCTACAGAGGTGAAATATTCTCAGTGGTGATCATCAATTACAAACTTTTACTTGAATTACTGTATAACGCAAATTTACCAGAGAATGAGAATTTTTAGTGAAACTGAAAAAAAAAAACGCAAAACTTCTAAAGATTGAAAAATTTTGCAGTCTAATTTTTTGAAAGTCTTTACACAACAAATATCGCTCATAGCCCAGTCAAATTAACACAAAAAAAATCCAAGCCTTAGAAAAATTGGTATTAGCTGAATTTCACATAATATGTTTGTGAAGTTGTGAATAACAAGATACCAAAAGTTCTGCCCCGTAAATGGAGTAGTCATAGTAACTGGTCCATTTTCTGATTGGTTGTACGTCACGCCTGTAACAATCAGTACGTTGGAAAGTGTCAAATTACCTCCACTTACTCGTAAAATAAAAACATGAATCAGCCAATGATTCAAATCGCTAATGAATTTCATTCGTTCACTGAAAACTGAACCATACTATTTAGGAAGGTAGAAATGGAATTACCTAGATTCTGTCACATTTTAGCCTTATGCTTGGTCCTTCAGCGCGTAACGTAGGACAAATCAGAAACCGAACCATTTACTATAACTACTCTATAGTGTGTTGGCGGTCAGAACGGAAATTCAGCTCAGTGAAGAAATATTCTACTCTAAATAATTAAAACCTCAGCTCCATTTATGCGGTATGGTTGCTTACGTCGTCTTTTTTTTACTCATTTTTTGCATCTTGTCTTCACGAAACAGTTGTGAATAAAACCTTTAAAATGTGTTACAGTATATTACTTTACATTCGTATCATAGGCATCCATATGTCCAATTTGTAGATTGAAAAGAACTTCAAAGTTGGAGGGGGATATTTGAAAAAATGATTTTATAACTAGTTTTCATATAGAATTAATGTTATATGGCGAACTTTTTCTCTAATAAAAACTCAGTTTTATCATAAACCACTAAGAGGGGGATAGTACGGTTGATAGCAGGTTATGAAAAGGGTTGTGGAGTGAACTTTACATCATGATATTTCTTTTCAACGAATAAAAAATTCATAGGTTGAAATAATGCATTCCGTGTAAACAGAAACGTAAACAACGAGCGAGCGCTATAACACATTCTTCACAGTTGACCACAATACCTCCTCGCTGCATATTTTATCATGTGTACACTTTTACTTCACGAGAAATAATTTTTTCAGTCATTTTGTCTCTAGAATTGATTTTCTTCAACGTGTCATACCTTAGGGCTTTCAAAGTTTTGAGCCAGCAGGCCACCATTTATACAGTGCGACCGATTGAATCCCATACAGCCTAAATACCAAACTCTCTTTTATGATGGTTCAAAATATTTTCATGTTACATCACTGGATATAAATGAGTTATGATTGGTTGTGAAAATAGAAATCAGTGTAACCAACATGTTTTATCTGTTGTTCATTAGAAGGGAATCAGGAGCTTCGCCTATATGGGTTCAATCAGACACACGATATGTACGTAACTCAAGTTGCTCTGTTTTAGCAATTACAGCCCTCGAAACGAACACACTGCGTACGAATGAATGAAAATAATTAACCATTGTTTTTATCGTTTTACGCAGTCAGTAGTAGTAAAATTGGTTCTATAGGAGGCTTACACAAAAGTATGACGAAATTGAGCTCCAACCAGCTAAACTGTCCTATGCCCTCGCAACAAATGCAGCAATGTGGCCTGCAAAATAATACTTCGCAGCTGATAAATAATCGTCCTGTTACTTCCGGCCTTATACGCATCAGTACTCCATAAATGCTCCATCGAATAAAATTTATTGTGGAGGCGTTACAGTCACAACACGTGATAGCAGTCCAACTAAGAGTATTTTGTAAGCATTATGTTGGCTTTTAATGTGTGTGCTATGGTGGTGGTTATATCGAGCATGATATGTAATTAAATTAGCTGAGTATTTCGACTAAATTGCATGATACCGATGCTTTTTATGTAGTGGAAGTGCTTCTGCTTTACGTGATGAAGGAATGGTTACATCTTCATCGGTTGTTAGACATTCCATACCAACATATTGTTCAGTACAATCGTCCCATGACTCATCAAGTAAGCATTCATGCGCTTTGATTTTAGTAGAGTTTGATTTCGTGTGTTTGACTTCGTTTTGCTTTATTTGTCAATTTATGCGACGTAAATTTCATTCGCGAAATGAATTTATTTATAGATTACCATATTATGCAGTCGGATGTTAATCATTTGATAAATTCTTCATCTCATCATCAGAATTCTACCAGGCTATTGAGTACTCCAAGCAGTTCGCCGTTGAATCAGTCTTTAATTTTACAATCTGTTAATCAATCTAGTATTGGTAGGTTACATTGTCTATTATAAACTAGCTGAGTTTTTAATTATAAACGATAGCTATTGCAGCCTATTTGATTTGGGAAGGAGAAGTCGGTTTCTTTTCAGCTGATTTGTAATTATATGACAAGTGTCCAACTTTTCAGTGAACAAGCATATTTTTTTCTCTGGCCGAGAGAGAGAGAGTGAGCGAGACTGTACATTTGATACGCAAAAGACTTTTTTTGAATATTTGATTTACCTCAAAATGGCAGTTCACTCAAATTTTAAGAAGACCTGAATAGAGTAGAGGGCAAGTATCTCAAATACGAAAAATCATCAAATAATTGAGATGTAAAATAAAAGAAAGAAAATTTTTAGTGTCAGATATTGAGGTTGCGCTGTAATACATATAAATACAAAAAAGGGGAGGAAAAAGAAGAAGAAGAAAAAAGAAAAATACATTCTACATTTCAATCTACATATTCCTCCCCAGTTTTAGGAGATAATATCTCATTCACTCCCTTCCAATGCCTGCATTACCGCCCTTCCGCACAGACGTCTTCCCATGCCAAAAATTTCAACATACTATGTCAATTTGAGGATGAGTTGGAGTAAAAATAGCTTCTAAAGGGGAACGGGAAATCACAACAGAGAATTTCATGAATCTTCCTTATGTTTTCGTGAGATGTACTGGCGTTAAAAAAGCTCAAAATTTATATATGTGCTTATAGAATTAATTTCTGACTAAAATATGATCTTTTATATTTGTGTAAAAATGGCGGATCGTCAAACTCGAGTACCTGAAATTTCGTAAATAGACTTATTTAATTCTTGTGATCCAAAAGTACGAGATATGCTAAATTGAACTTTCAATATGGTTTTGGAGGGGGAAGGGTGGGGATTTTCAACAATGAGCATGAAGACGTTAACAACATTATCTACAAAGTTGAACTAGCCACCATTGAAACCTCAGCTCCAGTAGTGCTGCATGGCTGTTAACCTTTTTATTTGTATTTTTCAATGATGTGGAATGCTTTTACTTTGTTCTTGTAAAATAATTTTAATTTTATACATTCTGTTAATATAGGTAGCTTAGAAGGTGCAGAAAGAATTCCGTCCCCTACAATAGTGGTTCCTAGAAGGCCTAATAGTACAACTGTCACTATTGTAAATAATAACAAACCTTCAATATCTTCACTATCCCAAGTAACTAATTGTTTCTTTGTTTTCATTTTAACTAACAATGAGAGGAAATTTCAAGCTAAAATTTACATGTGTATTAATAGAGAATAAGCGTATTTGAACCATATCCTATGCGTGATACAATACAGCATTTTTGTGAAAAACATTTAGACAAGATAAAAACCTATATGGAGAATGTTTCCATGCACATACCTCCTCCAGCTAAATGTACAATCGAAGGTAAAAATGAGCTTATTTTGATGAAATATATTTTCGGGCGATCATGGTTGATTAATGCGATGTTTTTTATCATCAGAAAGACGAGCGAAGAAAATGGTAAAATTACATTTCGCGTGTCAAGGACGCGGCGAGCACTGTCTCTATAACCGGACATTTTTTACTATGAAAACTAGATATCCGCGTATATGGATACACTTAATGTTTCTCACATTACAAGCTCGTTCGTCTTCAGCTTTGAGTTCGAGACATGCTGCGGTAACATCTTTAAAAAATTGTTGGGATATATTAAAATGCGAAAATCGAACATTCCTTACTCTTGTTACTTCTGCTTTTCCATGCGTTAAGGTAATGAATTAATACCTATATAAAGTTAATCGTTTATTCTGTGGATTACATTATTATATGTAAATTTGTAGGATCAAGAAGTTCTTCTTAACGAATTACGCCGTAGCGGCTTTTGTGATGTGTTCGAATGCAGCGGAACTGGAATGAATTTATGGTGTTGTTTTTTATGCAACCATCCAGAACGCGCTATTGGCTTTTTGCAAGATAGCCAGCCTGTCATCGAAGGCCAATTAAAAGAGAAAAAAGGTCGTTGGAAACTTTTCAAACGCTGGAAAACACGTTATTTTACTCTATCGGGGGCGCATTTATCGTATAAAGAATCGGTAAGGTTGTGTTTAATACTAGGTAATTTATTTTCTTTCATTTTTCTTCAATATGAAAACGTTTTAAATAATTTTCGTCAGAAGGATGATAAAGAAGTGACTCCTATAGAAGTACATCAAATCCGTAGCGTCAAGGTATGTAGAGGAGCTAGAAATATACCGAAAGCTTTTGAAATATTTACCGGCGACCAATCATTAATATTGAAGCCAAAAAGAGGTAAGAACGCCGAAGAATGGGTACAGTGTTTATCTATTGTTGTAGCCCATTCGCAAGCCAAGGAAATTCCGTCCAGAAGCTCTAGTTTAGTTAGGAGTACCGTCTGAGCTTTTTTTATTCTTTTTTTTGTTTTTAGTTTTTATTTGTAATTTTTACGAAACAGATTTCGAGTATTTTTATATTCCTGATTTTAATCATGTTATTGTTTGTATCATTTTAATAAATCTTTGAGAAAGGAGTAGGATTGTCATTCTTCGCTGTACGTATATTTTTCGAATGTGATAATGATAATAATTTATCATGAAGGACTACGGTAGTATAGTTATTGTTTAGAAAAATTTGGAGCTACCCAAACCAACAATACTTAAATCATTAGGAAAGGAATAAAGGCATTGAGTAAGGGGTAGGCGAGTGTTTTTTGTTATTAAATTCGTACCCTCCAAGTTTTCTCGTACACCTGTAAAAAACTAGTTTAAAAAGATATTTCTTTACTTGATTTCTAATAATTTTCAACGAAGTCGAAGTCTTCGATTTATGTAACAAATATGCGATCTTTGAACTCGAGAAGAAATCTAAGCCTAACCTAGGTCTGAGGTTCATGTGAAATGTCTCCAGCCTTCCACTAGTTTCTCTGTAACTGTAACTCAAATGATACCAAATTTGTAATTTCATCAGAACAAATTGCGTTTAGTTTATAAAATACAAAATAATGGAAGTTCTTGATTTCTTAAGAGACACTTCATGTTTACACTTTAATAAGACAATTTGAACGAACTTGTGCGCTATAAGTTATAGTTGTGAATCTAAATTCATTAAGAATTGAAAGAACAGCGATTAACAAATGACTTCGATGTATTTCAACGAAAAATATTTAATTTCACCTTGATCACTTTTTTTTTGAAATTTTAATTCTTTTCCAGTTTCCTTTTCTTTTAAGCGAATTTTTAAATAAAAAAGGATAGCTATTACAGTCTACCTGATTTAGGAAGAATAAGGGGTAGCCAGGACAGTAGCCAGTTTGTTCTTAAAGAGAAGGCTTTAATTTTTTTTTTTTGTTGATTGGCGCGGGTTTTCATTGAGAAATGAATGATGTAAATTGACGTTGAAAACGAATCTTTTCTCTTCAAAATGTAAGCGAAGAATTACCCTCAAATGAGAAAAATTAACAAATAAACTGGCTGAAACTGATTTTCGGTCTAGTATTTTTGACAAAAATTACTGTAAGAGTTGAAACAAATAAGTAATGCGCTTATTATCAGAGGCTTATAGTACACAAATTTTTTTGAGAACTGCCTGTCAAAATTTTGACAGATGATCAAATTTTTTTTAAGAACTGTCCGTCTAAGTTCCTGAAGCGCCCTAAATTGGTTAGAACTGCACTTAAGAATAATCACTGGGGATTGAATATTTCAACTCCTATGAAAATGAAGCAATTAAACATAAAGAAATAAAAAAGAATTATATTTGTAAAATCTAACAATTTTAAGTTATCAAATTGACAATAAAAATTTTTACGAGCAAATAATCGGTAAAAAATGATTGATATTTGTTGTTACAAAAAGTCTGTATTCTAGATGAATCTTCAAGTTCATCCATATTAAAGTCTTGCATCACATTCAAACAAAAACGAGATATAGTTTTGAAAAATCATCCTCATAAACCTGGATTGAAGAAAATTTTTTTACCAATTCCACCGAAACGTTTTATTTCCATAGTTTGGGGTCCATACTCATCATGAGATTTAGTTCTCAATTTTTCATCAACCTGAAAGAGGAAACAAACATAATGAAGAGATAATATTTTAGCAATTCAATTCTTTGTCTAAAATGTAAAACTGAATTGTTACTCACCAAACCTAACATTGTTTCCAAGTCATGCTCCCACGCATGTTCTGCAATGACGCGGACAAGGATGTTAACAAACCACGCTCCTGTAGTTGGTTCTCGCATTGAATAATAACCTTAATGAAATAGCCATTCATCACATACGCTTAGACGAAGAAATTTATAACTGAGAACAATTAATATTTACCATATAGCGTAGAATAAACAATAATCATATCTTCAACATCACGGTTGCCCGAGTGAGAAGGTTGATGTGTAGCGACAGAATCAGATTGTATTCGAAGATCAGGTTCATTAGGTACTTTCCTTCGAAGATGGAATAGGAGAATTTTTATTTAAATGTTAAAAATAAAAATCTAAACAAAGATAAATTCTACTAACCTACAACATTGGAAAAAGAACATTTTTGGTTTCCTTGGATGCTCTTGTGTGACTAAACGACAGTTTGATGCGGTAAATTGTTCGATAATCCATTGTGTCGCCAAAGGTTGTCCGTCTGAAGCTATTATTTCAGATATCTCCGTATCCCTTCGCCCTCTCCCATGACTCATAATAAATACGATACAACTATCGACTTTTTCTAAATCAGGATTCTGGCTAAATGCTCTAATTTTTTCTTTCATTTCCTGAGCGAGTATCTGAGATATATTACAATGTTGATGTATTTCATTTTTTCGCGCAAATACATACCGGTCTCTTTAAATCACTGTACAGAGTAACTTTGTAACCGATATCTTCGAACAGCTTCTCAAGTTTTTTCACATCTTTTTCTGATCCAGGTCGAGGATCATGATTTTTTGCATGGTAAATGTTTATTATAAGAGCGAGTCCTCTGGGTTTTGACCTCATTTTAAAAGTCTAAATGAATAATAATGATGAAACAAGTTTTTTATAAGAAAAATTATGACATAAATAATTGTTTACCCCTAAAGGTTTATTTTGTTCGTCTATGTCCATAAATTTTCCTTCAGGATGTACTTTAACGACGATTTCTTCGGGTTCAATTGGTTGAATAGTATCTTGAACGTCGTATATTTTTGGATGAATCTTAATGCTTGTGACATTAGGAGGAGCCGAAGAAGAATAGTATGTCACTCTGGAAAGTATATAAAGCAGTACTAAAATCTCACATCTTTGGTTTTAAATTTAATATAAGAATACTGGATGAATTTCTTACTTCGACGAACCGCGGAGAATTTCTTCAGCTCTAAGATTTTCTGTTCCTCTGAGAGCAATGGTAAGTTTTACGAAAGCTTGAGGACCTCTTCTTTGAATCAAGGAATATAATTCTTTCGCTCGTCTTTTATCATCAAGGTAATTCTAGAATACAATAAAATGTCAAACAAGCAAATAAATAAAACAGAGAAAATTTAATTTTAATTCTCACTTTCAGAACGATGTCTGCCATATAGTGGTTTATAACATCTTCTCTTAACAATTGATCAACAATTTTATGGACATCGCGAGTTTCTTCTATGAGCTCTTCCAAGTGCTCATTTATCAAATTTATATGTTTCTCATCCATTGAAGGAAAAAATATGAATAACGAAACGAAACACTGATGAATTATTAAAACATAACGGTGATTCATCCGCTCACCAACAAAATTGGAATAGTTTCAGCAATTCAGCTGATTGATGCGAGCCGAGGTAGTGCGAGTGAGAGATGGTTTTTGGTTTTTACTTGTATACAAAACGCAAGGTCAAATCAACAGGTGATTTTCTTGGTTTAATTAAATAAAGGATTTTTATTCCTTATAATTACCTAACCTGCGTGTTTCGCAAAAATATGACAAAGGGCTATATCCAAATGATGAGAGGAGCAGGATTTTTTCCGTACGTTTGCAATAAAAAAAATAATAAATAAATATTCGGTTGACTTTCGGATTCTGCTAAGATTTTATGAGAAAAAGTAAATTCCAAATTTCAAATATATTAGAAAAATAAATAATATTATGTATGGTTGAAATTTTTAGAATCTTGGTTTATTGAATTGTACTTCATTTTAGTATCTAATCTCAATGGACAATGGGAATAATACCAATAAAAAATTCTTAATGGTACTAAATTACTTTAATGCACTGAAACATAAAAAAAGTAAGGTTATTCCACTATTCCTAGTGATAATTTGTATCTTTAGTACCTACACCGACTTCATTCTTTTCAACAGGTCAAGCTGAAGAACCAGAATGAAGTATTTTCGACATTTCGTTGGCGGCAACTTGATTATCTTCACAAATACAAAACTAACAATATTTTCGCATATCTTATTTTATTATGAACAATATTATATATGTACAAAAAACTCGTTTTCATTTAATGAATATTAGTTCATCAGCCACAATAATTACAATTCAAGTCTTTCTCAGCTGTAAGAAGATGGGTATGTACAAAATTTCTCAGTGACAATTACTGATCATGAGCTACGAAAGGATTCGCTATTTGCTCCATTCCATCCATAGGACAAACTAATATAACAGCAGTTCCTCGACACACCACCAATCCCAATTGTCTAGTCTCGTTAGTCAGCTTGAATGGGTCATCAGGATCTAATAGAATAAATTATACCTCAACATATGTACACGGATGTAAGCCATAATAGAGGATATTTATACAAGACTCACCTCTAAGATATTCTGTAGTGTTATCAAGCACTAAATTAACTAATGGATCGTAACCTTTTAATATTCCCGACACCTCTCTACCGCCAGCAAACTTTACTCTAATGATTTTTTCTAGATATCTTGATAAGTCTACGATACTTTCTTTCTTTTTTCGTTCTTTATGGTCTGTGCTTTGATTATTCTGCAACAATAATTACAACTGATTCATAAATTGAACAAGTAATAGCTATTCCTCGTTTTTCATTTAATCGCTGGATATTGTTACGATGAAGCGAAAAATAGAAACAAGAAAACAAACCGATTTTGAAGACATGATTATGTGATGAAGTAACTAGATTATGAATAAACTAAATGGCTGCTATCAATATAACTCTTGAATCAGCCTGAAATTGCAGCGAGTATGAAACAATCAAAAAAAAATTCTAAACGAAACCGGCATTCGGCATTGAAACCCCAACAAAACAAATCAGACGGAAGGTTTGTTCGGGCGACCTCCTAAAACTCCTTACGTTCGGAACCCTACTAATTACGTAGTAGCTATTTAGCAGAAAATTACGTAACTAGCGCCCGAACGATTTTTGAGGAAGTTTAGTAATTTCATTTGTTTACTTCGTATGTTTCCCTATTGAGTGCTGAATACTTCAACTGAATTTGGATTTTTCAATGGCAGAAATAAATAAGCAAATAATTTTCAGAGAACTACCCCATAAAAAAATTTTGAGAAATGAAGTCTGTAGGTTTTAGGGTCATCACTGATTATTTAATCGATATTGATAATTTTGATTCTACTAAGTATGACTCTATGTCTATGTACTCAAAACATTCAAATATAGTCAAATTTCATAAAAATTCGCGTAAGTACCATTTTTGGCGCGAGAAAAAGAGACAAAATTTCTATCTTCAAAAAATGTAAAATGTGCCAGCCTTATGCTCGGATCAAAAATAGGATTACCTACAAAAGTGGACGTTATCAGGTGAAAGACTGTTGAAAAACAATACTGCTCAACTATCCTTAGCAACCTACTGACCGAATTCTGTGCGTAACTTTAGGAGCTAATACCTACTAATAGTACCCTCCTCAAAATCGCCCGAACGACATTTAGTAGATTACGCAGGTCGCCCGAACGACATTTAGTAGATTTTAGCTGCTAATGTGCAGTTTGAGGAGTTTTAGGAGGTCGCCCGAACAAACCTGGAATCTCACAACCACACAACACCCTAACACCAAACGCAAACTTTTTTGAGTTTCGTTTCAAGTTTTGAAATTTCTGTTTATGTTTGTATTTCAGTGTTACCAACGACGACATTTTTGTGTTTTTATTTTTTGCTGCATGTTTAAAAATTTCAAAGCGAAAGCCAATGAAGTAAATTTTATTTTATTTTTTGTTATGAAACGCGATTATTCGAAAATTGTATAAAAATTTAGACTTGCGTGATTCATTCCTTCAACCTTTCATTTATTTTTAAGTACAATCGTTTAAAAATTGAAATAAATATTGAATACATTACCAGCTCAGAGCTTACTGTAATTATGAAGTTAGTTTAGAAAACTCGAATTATCATTTTGTGTGCACATCATTAAATAGTCAACATGGGAACTGTTGATATAAAAAGTAAAGTAAGTATTTTTCCCAAACATTTTTTCATTTCGAAGTTCTTTGTTTTTATAATTATATTAAACCTTTTCTTATCCCGAAAGTTATCACTATTCGTAAAAGTCTTGCTCGTAGAAATTGCGATTCTTCTGTCGTACATTAATCTGCTTTTGAAGATATGATCGTATGAATCATGTGAAAAGCTTGACTTTCTTCTTGTGATATTTTGTCTAAATTTATGCTTGTACTAATTACTTGATCTCGTAATTCAATGATTATATAAAAACCACGTGATATATTTTTCAGTTCGACGCGGAATTTCGAAGATTTTCTATCAATCGTAATGATATTCATAGGTACGAAGATTTCAAATCGTTTTTAGAAAATATGCATAAATTGAAATTCATTCAGTTTATAATATCGTATACCGATCCAAAAGACGGTGATTTGCTGCCCATTAATAATGATGACAACCTGGCTAAAGCCTTGACCGCGAGGCCGCTTTTGAGAAGTATTATCTAAAGAAAAGGTAACAACAATTTATTGCGAATATTAATGATCTCGCCAGTTTCAACTCATTTAATTATTCAATCTTGCAGGCGAAAATGTCGATAATGGCCATTATTATTCAATGAGACCGAAGAATTTGATTTCAACCATACTTGGTACCCCAGGAAAATCTAAATCCCATCCGTGGATTTCGAATCCCCAAGATTTCAGACAAGTATGCTTTCTTGATTTATTTCCTTCGATTTCGATTGTATCGATTTTTAATTATTTTTTGTCAAAGGTTTCTGTGATCATAGACGTCGACATCGTGCCTGAAACTTGTCGACGTGTAAGATTACTAAAACACGGGTCCGATCGGCCCCTAGGATTTTATATTCGTGATGGTACCAGTGTGCGTGTTACTCATTCTGGGTTAGAAAAAGTACCGGGAATATTTATTTCGCGGCTGGTGCCTGGTGGTCTAGCCGAAAGCACTGGACTATTAGCGGTCAATGATGAGATATTAGAAGTGAATGGCATTGAAGTAGTCGGGAAAACGCTGGATCAGGTGAATTTCCTGCTTTTTAAACTCATTTTTACAATTGATAGTAGTGCTTCGTGTGAAGTTACCTTTCGAGTGATATTTTTCGCATCTGTAGTATTTTTTTTTTAAAGTTCTACCACTTCTATATTTTTATGTTTTTTAATTATTTAAATGTTGATTTTCAGGTTACGGATATGATGGTTGCCAACAGCTATAATCTTATTATAACCGTTAAACCAGCAAATCAAAAAATACTCTGTCAGCCCCACGTAGAGGATCTGTATCTAGAACTTCGCGAATTTCAGCCAGTAGTGCAACCACCACTAAGACCAACACATCGGAGGAAGATGATCAGGATGATATCGTAAATTTCACGTAAAATATAAGTCTGTTCACGTTGAAAAAGATATAACATCGTTAAGTTTGAGCGTGCCTGCTGAAATTCTTGGTAGTCATTTCCTCTATAATTTAAGTTTGCTATCAGTGTAAAAAATGTATCGATTGTTATTTTTATCCATTAGTATTTTGTTGCTACGTGAAGGCACACTCTTCTTAACGTGAACAGAATAGATTGAACTGATGTGCGAACGACCATTAAGCAATCGAAGAACAGTTGCGTGATCGTGCGAATATGAATTGGAATATTGTTTTAGAACCTCGACCAAGATCTTTTGAAATTTTTTATTTATTTGATACATTCCATCTATTTTAAATCCGACTCAATGAACAAATTTATGAGTAAAAAATCATCAGAGCTCACGTGTAATCAATGTATGTATGTATATTTAGCATATCTGACACATCGTCTTTACTTATGTTCGTACTGTGAGATAAGTATATGTGATTATTGTCGATGATCATTTCAAATCAAAATATCAAATATGATTTTTTTCCAATTTTAAAGAAAATTCGACATTCATATTTTTAACGTTGATGCAATACTACACTTATCATATGTTCATTGTTCAAAGTACATGCGGAATATCAATTATTTTTATTTTTATCGAGTTGAAGAATTGTTTGTACTTATCAAAATGTGATAGATAGGATTATTTATACTGATTAATTTGTGATTTAAGTTGAGTATTTATTGAATATTTTGTAGGGACGTGAAAGTTTCTGAAAGGAAGAGTTATTTTGAAAAAAAAAAACAATAATCTTAGGTTTTTAAATTACATTCTTGATGCAAATGATTGACTGAACGTTTTCGGGACCATTTCCTTGCTTCGAGCTACCAAATAATTGACCACCAAATATTTTAAACTTTGATTCTTTTCCAAAATAATTTATTTTTTTAAGTGAATTTTATATTTATTTAATTTTTATGCTCATGTGAAAGGCTGAATCATAATTTTATTGTAAAAATGTAATTTAAATTTAGGCCACCTCTTTACATTCCCAGTATTGATGTATTATGTATTTATTATCAAAATTATCAGTATGCATGTTTTTCAATCATGTGATACTACAAAACCAATCCGTCCATTTTGAATTTGTTTTCCGAATGTATGTTACTTTGCTGTTTTATACGTGAATTATATAGTTATACGTTTTCAATTTTATTGTCCTGAAATTGCTATTAATCATGTATACTAATTTTTAGATATTTTGTAGTGTTAATCAAAGTTGTTGTAGTGATTCGAATTTCGTGTAATTGTCTGTTATGAATTGTCCAGCAAATATGAAAATGAACTGAGAATAGAATTATTTTCAACTTTGATTTTTTATATTTTGATGACATTGTTGTAAACCATAAAAATTTTAATACATTTATTTTTTTTTAATGTTTTTGTGTTGATGCACATTTATATCATAAATATTACGAATTATACTTTACTTAAGTCGAAATCGAGCTTAATACCTTTTTTGTTTGAAGAAATTCATTTTCGCTCGAGTAATTTTAGTGAATTATGAAAATTATGAACTACATATTTCTCTTCCAAAAAATACGTACTATTAGACAATACCAACAATACAAATGTTATAATATTTTATTAAAATTTCATGAATGATGCAGTTTTATTTTTGAGCAAATATTTTAATTTTTTTAAATGTTCACATTAATGCACATTTATTAAATTACACATCTCTACAATATTTTAAATTTAAAATAAGTACATCTGTTCGTACACAGTTTGAGGACGTGTAGTGCGAGGTATGTAATTGTATATCAATGAATTTTTTTCTAATTCTTCGTTGGGAAATTTATTATTATTACTTTTGGATAATCGAACAATATGATCATAGAAGTATCTATTTGCTAATAAAAGCGGTTCCGAATGATCTATATTCTCTGTAGTCAGCCATTCGAAAGCAATTTTTTCCGGATGGAACTGAATGCCGAGAAATGGATATCTGATGTGTTCTACACTGGCTATAAATTCTACATTTTGGTCACTAGTAGTTGTTGATGTAATTTTCCAATCTTTATTCAAAGAGGAATTAGCAAAATCCTCTACGTAAGCGCACCATCTGGAAGTAAGAAGCAATTGTGTATAATTCGGCTGTTGCAAGACTCGTGTAAATATATGTATGCTGTTGTAGGCGCATGCGCACTCACAGAAAGGAACGAAGGAATCAAAACGCGCGTTATCAGGGTTAAAAAAATTAAATAAAGTTAGAAAACAGTCTTTGGTGGAGGTAAGTTGCTGTTTTTTTCCTCGAGAACCCCCATGGAACAGTACAACATACTAAATTTTCAATAAAATCAGCCGAGTATTGCGTGAAAGAAAAATTTGAATTGATTTTTCAAGTAACAATTAATTTCTCAAAAAGGAGTTGGACGGGGACTCTGAAACCTTGGCCATGAAAATTTCTAGAGAGTACCCACCTACCATCCAAGTTTCATCAAAATATTGGGCTTCGAGCCTGATTCGCCATTCTTATTCTCCTATGTCCTTTAAGAAAAATTAAATCTTCATAATTGATTATTAAACTAATTTTCTATTTTCTTAAATTATATCCTGATGTTCATTTATGAATTTCTTAGGCACCAAAAAAATCTATAGAATTTATGCCACTTGAAAAAATGTAAACCTGCAAAATGTATGTTTTGAAAATTATTTGCCTTCCCCACCATTGATATATTGTGGCAACTATCCTGTAAGTTTCTTATTGAAAATATTGTCAAAATGTATACTGCTTAACAATGGCCGAATGGCGTAACCAAGGTGGGTTTTGGGCAAGAGTTTTGTAGGTTTAGCACTTGGCCCCTAAATTTCAAATTTTTTCTGATTATTTATTCAGTCAACCAAAACAAATACAAGAACTTAATAATTTCGCAATTTCATTTAGATCCTATAAATTTGAAGAAAAATTAGGCTATCAATTTTTTCAAGTAGGCATGATTATACCAGTGTTAAGAACATACTAATTTCATATCCTTTCATCTCCTCCATAAATTATCCTTCATTTTTCACTGCAACAATATCAAAAATCAAAATGAAAATATTTTCTGAAACGCTTGAAAACAGGGCAATTTTCATATTATCTCATAAACTGAAATAAGACTTATACTGAATTCAATAAAATTAACCGTTACCTTGGCAGTACGGATTTTGAGCTAAGTTTTTAACTAAAAAACGACAGTTATTACAGCCTACCTGATTTGGGAAGGGAAGGTCGGGGGAGGGTGCGGTCTTCAAATCTTTGCGTTTCAGACCATTTGTAATCATCTGGCAAATGTCCAACTTTTTGGTATATATATATATATATAGTTGTTAATGTATTATTGTGAGATCCATTATATACATAGTGATTGCGAGATCCGATTTGAGATTTTGCCAGATTTGTGATTAGGATGATAAATGCAGTTTTTTGGTACAAAAATTTTCGAAAAAAGAGCATGTGAACATGAAAAGTTTAAATTATGTATGATGCGCGCTTTTCAAAAATGTTGATGAACAGCAAAAAGAATAAGGCCCATTAGACGCCCAAGTAACCATTTGAATCAACAACGTCGCATCTCTCTCTGCGCTGTTGCTATAGAGGCGAGTAGAAAATCAGGCGGATCTCGCTTTCACTGTCAAACATATAAGAAATATATAAAATATATCCATACGTAAATCATAGCTAAACCGAGATCCGGCTGAAAACTTGCCTACACGATGTACTGGACCTCGCAAACAACGTGTGCTATGTAAAACGTTGCGAAATCCGGCAAACGGATCTCATGATCTCACAATAACTGTGTATATATAGAAATGATCTCGGTTTATATGGTTTTTATAGGTATATATATATTGTTTTCCCCCTCGCGTAGCGCCGGCGAGTATTCATAAAATTCACTCAAAATTTGGTGAGGAAATCTTCTTAAAAATGCGCAGAAGTGCTTTTTTTGTTTTTTCGAAAAATTTTAAAATGGCGGATCACTCAAATTTTGAGGGGGACTGGAGAAGGGGCAAATAGCTTAAATTTTTCGTTTTTGATCTCATATGAAAGAGTGAGTCACGGAAATTAAGATATCCCAATTTCAGCTTCCTAAGTGCATACTGAAAGGAATTAGATTAAAAAACGGCTTTTCGAGGAAGTTTTGAGTTATGAAATTTCTTGAATCTTCCATATCTCCCCACCAAATCAAGTTAAAGAGATCAAATTTTGTGTGTGAGGTTAGTTGGTGACCAGAATATGGCCTCTTGAATTTGGATCAAAATGGATCCAAAATGGCGGATTATTAAAATTTTGAGTAGAGCTTGAGGAGCCTCAAGTTGGTAAAAATGTACTTAATATGAATTCATATGGTTATTGGGGATAAGTTGTATACTATATACCCAATTCACTTCCATATATGATGTTGGAGGGGGGAAGGCGGGGTTATCAACGTAAAATAGTGGTGGGGGTACAGGAGGGGTCGAAAATTTTTTATTGCTGTGTCATATGATAAAATGAACCCAAGTGACAAACGTATTTCGATTTTAGCTTCCACAGTGATTTTGGAGGGGAGTTGGAGCCAAAAACGGCTTTTGGAGGGGAAATTACTGCAGGAAATTTCATGAATCTTCCATATCTCATCACCAAATCGGCCTAGAATGGTCAAACTTTGTGTGTAGGATTAGTTTGTGACCAGAATGTGACCTCTTAAATTTGAATCAAAATGGATCCAAAATGGCGGATTATCAAGATTTGAAGATAATTTGAGGACCCTCAAATAGTTATAATTTGAGAAATATGAGTTCACATGATTATTTCATGGCAATAAATACTACATTTGTGCCAAATTCAACTTCTTAAGTGTTTTTGGAAAGAATAGGGTAGGGATTTTCAGACTTGGTATTAGGTGTGCCCTGTAGTCATGAACGGTTAAGCAAGGTTATTAGTAAATCAAAACAAGCTCCAGTTAAAAACTCAGCTCCAGTAATGCGGCATGGCTGCTTACGTTTTTTTTTTCCTTTCAATTTCAAGAAAAGCTTACGATTCTCAGTTTTACACTTCTGGAATAAACTAGATTTTTTTGGGGCAAAATGAGGTCAAATTTTTGAAGTGATTATTAAATTTGTAGTAAGTACCTACTTGGCTTTTTATAACTTAAAAAATTTATTACCACCAAGTATACATTGGTAATTGTGAAAAAACTGTGCGTATTTGAGGGGAGAAAAAGGCTCACAGAATCATTTCAAAGACTTTTTTCTCCCCATAAAACCCTTTCGAAGAAAAATTCTTGGCTATGCCACAGCTACTTAGTGCTAATCAAATAACTTACATATGCCAATTGAACGTGCTGTTAAGATTTTGTAGAGTATGAGCTTGATCAGGATTAAGCCGAGAATATAGAGCGGTTTTGGCATACGACTCAGTGAACTTGATCGGATAATTGCCATAAAATACACTACAATTCTTGAAAAAATTATCATCATTATTGGCTGCTTCAATCAAAAATTCGTACCCTAAACAGACTCCCAAAATTGGAAAGAATGTGCCATTTTCGTTCATCTGGAATGTTTCAATAATAGTAAATTAATAGCCTAAAAAAAATTTCAGCTACTGGGTAGGTACTAGCTGAATAATTCTTCACCTAATTAAAATGTAATAATGATTGAATGATAGTATGAGGTTAAGAAATTGAAAAAAAAATACCTGTTTTGCTATTCTGTATATAATTCTTACAGTTTCATAATATGGATTTCCGCGACCATGCTTTGCACCACCCCCAGGCAACACTACTCCATTTACCGAGTGTAAAATGTCTCTTTAACATAATGCAAAAAAATTATTTTTAAGCTAAAATTGTTGTTAGCAAGTAATCGAATTATTCGGGTTAATTACACGTAATAGGATTCAGGTTTATTCACAACAATAGGAACCACTCTAGCGCCTGAGCTTTCTACAGCTTTAACGTAAGAAGCGACTATAAAACTCGAATGTGCAGGAAAGTACTTTTGATTTTTTGGAGCAATTTCTTGCGAAACTACTCCAATAATCGGCCTGTCATTAATTACAGTGGTTAAAACTTGTGCTATGAAAGACAATAAAAATACACATATCACTGATTTCATGATAAGTATTGCTTTTAACGAAGTTCACATGAAATAACAACGTAACACTTGAGTGTTCGAATAGATACTAAAGAGAAGATTATCTCAGATTCAGTTTTCACGCTAAGAAAAAACGCTCGAGTATTACAAAAATTTTAATGAACCAAAACACATAATTAATGCTAATTGTAACAACTTAACAAACCATTCAAGAAAACAATAGGTACTTTAAAAAATTACTTATAGTAGGTATACGTAGCTTTTCGATAAATTTATAATTAACGATATATAATATTAAATAGGAATACGATATCACTTTTTAAGGAATAATATTAGTAAATTTGTAATTAAATCACCATTTTCTCCTAATTTTATAATTAATGAGTTATTATATCAGAGCGTGAATCGAAAACAACAAAATTTTGATATATTAGGGGAAATTTCTACGTGACCAATTAAAATGTAGTAATTAGGTAAGTGAAAAACTCCGCAATTTAATTCTGTAATAATTCAAGATAACAATTATCATTGTTTTTTTTTAATTTAGTACGAATAAACTACAAGTACATATCATTGCGTTATCGTAGCAAGGTATTAAGATTACTTACCCTTGCTTAACATTCACTAAAATAAAAGGCTCATTATTTTTCCGTAAAATATCGTCAATGATACAATATAGTACGCGTATTATCATGTCTCTTACCGATGTCTACGTGTACTTCTGGTGGTATGGCTTGGAAGGATTACATGAGATTGTGGAAAAACAGCTCCATGTGTGTTTTGCAGATATGTTGCACACTCTGGTGAAGCACTTGTCATCGTAGCGGAAAGAGCTGGTAAAATATATAACCAGTTGGCAAAATAATAGAACCTGCAGATCTTAGTTTTTCATTTTAAAATTGATGATGAACTAAACCTGAAGAATAATCCCAACATTTGGACTGTATAGGCGTCGTCACATAATATGACGGATATGTATAACAGTTTGCGGTTGTCGGAGGCGGTACCGTGTATAGTTTATTGGCATATTCATCCCCATATTCTAGAACTGTTTGCAAATGTCGAATATATCGAATGGCTAATCTAAATTAAAATTTAAAAAAATTAGTGATAACACTGATAACATAGGTACGTAACGAAATGAAAATCGTACCCTCGGGGCAATAAGGCCACATCTCAAAAAAGTACTTCTTTTTACATATATTTTTGGCTAACATTAATGTAACTTGGTAAAACTGTGACAGATACACTAAATTAGCTCATTTTACTCCAAAAAAGTATAGGAAAAGGGTACCTTTTTGTTGAATTTCTACATGCTTTTTTTGAGATGTGGCGTTTTTGCTTTTTTTGAAATGTGGCCTTATTGCACTGAGCGTGCGAAATGCTTTACCAGATAACAATATATCTATTAAATTAGCGATATTAGATCAAATACCAATATATTTACCATAATCGTGGTATTAAGAATATGAAATACCTATAATTTTAGGTATTTCAATAAAATGTCATTCAATTACCGGAGAGATTCAATTTTTGACAGTTTTTTTCCAGGTGGCTTGCATTGAGGTAATCTTTCTCTTAATTGGTCGAATGCTCGATTCATGTCTCTCATTCTTGTCCGTTCTCTGTCACAAGCTGATTTTTTGTAATCTAAAAAGTGAAAAAATTACTGTTTGCATAAATTATAAGTACGCTATTGATGAAAATTTCCAAAAAGTAATAACTATAACTAGATGGATCCGTTTTTTCATTATTTTAACTACCTCTTTCCGATTCGTAATTTTTAGATCGAGGATTTATTGGAGGTTCATATTTGCAACATGACATCCACTCTGCATTTTCTGCTGATTCATAAGTAATGGGATTCAACATAGTTAAAGAACTTTTATCATCCTCTTCGGTATCATGGCAAATGGGTTCTTCTTTAGCTAATTTATTGACGAACATTATCCTCGGTGTCTCCTCCAACATAATATGCTAAACAGTGACAATCATTTCTTATGAAAAATATATTTTTTGTTTCAAAATGTCTTAATGTAATCACACAGATTCCATCATGACGAATAATGAAACTAAACAACAAAAAATGTTTGTGGGGAGAAGAAAACATGAAGGAGCAACATGCTTTGCTTGGAAAATATGCGTCAACTTTAAACACATATCTCTTGCTACTATAATGAGTACTTATTTTTGAAAATTTTTTAAAGATTCTCAAAAAAAAAAAGAAAAACTATATGAGAATTTTTAAAAATTTCAACTATTTTGAAAGTCGCGATTCCCAAAATAGCGTAAAATGCGTTGAAAACGACTGATTTTTGAGTTTCAACTACTTCACTTCGGGGGCTTAAAAACTGAGAAAAACGAAGAAAATTAAAAGTTTCTCCCTCACACTTTTGAATTAAACTTTGAGAAAAATCATGATTCTCCTCGGCTTACGTTTCGACCACTTCTAGACCTATATCCTTAAAGAGCTGCCAAAATCTTCTTCTAGCTCAGCCATTTTCTTATATACTTCAATCTCCTCCTTAGTAAATACCCACATTTCGAACACGTTTATAGAGATAAGGATCTATATCCAAAAATTGAACAAGCTGCTGCACTGTCGATGAAGACAACTATATTTCTTTTCCCCTGCCTTTTTATTTTTCTATTGTTTCAGCGGAACTTTATGCGATAAAATTGCCTCCAACTTACATTCAAGACATCTCCCTTAACAACACGTTAATACTCATCAATTCCCTTTCCGTGATACTCTCCATTCAAAACACAAACTATCATTCCAAAAACAACAAACACACCCAATATCCCAAATACCACGAATTCTATCATCTATTGATACAACTATTATCCTATGTTAGATACCATCACACTATATAATGTTTCTAAAAATGATCAAGCTGACAACTCAGCTAAAGAATCCCTACTCATATCCCTTAGACCTCAAAAACTCTCTCAAACCTTTCATCCTCCACTCTTTTCATGATTTCTGAAACCAGGCCCCTTCCTAGTAAATATACTTATAGATACCCATCATTTTTTACGATTTAATTCGTTAAATTTTTAATAATAGATCAGCTTCATAATACATGAGTTTAAACTCTTTATTCATTCGTGTACCTCAGCCTTGAAAGACAAGAACTCAAAACTGAAAAATTGATCATTACAGCGTACAGCGTTGCTAGACACAAAATTTTATTTTTAACAAAAATTTCAAACCTACTTTTAGAATTATTCAATGGTTCACAAAATATTCATTGGTAGTGGGAAAATAATCGTTTAAATTTTCTCTTATTCACAAAAAACAAAATCGCTTTTTCGTGGGGGCTAGTGATTATTTCTTTGTTCATAATTGCGAAGTCACTTGAAATCGTTCTAAACATAATTATAATCCAAATTTGTTCCTGCTAAATTTCGAGGAAGCAATCATCTAATTCACTAATAGATTATTTTGTGAAATCATTTTAATTTCTCAGAAATAACTTTTTAAAACCTACATGTTTTGCATTGTAATACACTCGTTAATGCAGGTATGCTTACAAAATTATTATATGAGTAATGCAGTAAGATGTACGTCTAATGTGGGAACTCATTGTCTAAACCCAGAAACGAACTGAAGCGTCTAATTAATTACCCTTTATTTTTATTAACAACTTAAAAACAATGCAACTCCCTTATCTTGAAAATTAATATTGTCAACATAAGTTGCATAGGCAGGTAAGGTAGAAATATTGATGATATTTATTGATAGATATAGATAGGCATAGATAATAAAATTATTTGCAAAGAACTGTAAAATCATCGCTTACTTTCGATTTGCTCGGTTTCATACTTTGTCTCTTTAATAAATATGAAAAAAGAAAATTTAGTTGGATTTATTTACATAGTTGAAAAATGAGGCTTATCATTGTTACCTATACTCTCTGAAGTTATAAAATATAAATAATTTTCAATCATATTACCTGTAGCTTTTGCGAAGCATTCTCGTTTCGTCGACTCATTGCACAATGGTAGTTAGGATGCAAAAAAATGAAAAAAATGACCTTATCAAAATTCGATCTTATACCACACTTAACCACGACAATCCGAATCCTACTATCAACTGCATTTTGTTCATTTCACAGGGTTCGTAGAAGCGCTTAAATTTTTCTCGTTGTTACACTTGTTCAAACATTACACCCGAAAAACTAGACAATACATTGTCGCGTACGCACATATGTCATTAATTGGAGGTACGACTTATACCGTCATAAAAAAAAACAATTATCACCCACCTGAGTGAAACTGCCGCATCATTTAGAAAAGGGGTACAAGTGAGCATAGTTCCTTCATTACCATCTATTGTTCTAACACGTGCCATATCAATTCGCTGAAGAATATTATATATATCAACTACTGAGCTATGCCATGGGCATGAAGTCCTCCAAAATTTGAAAATTTAGATTACAATGATAAACTCGTGAGATAAACATATTTGACGCATCCATAGAGATGAACACCTAGGCCCTTTTATTGATGTATACCAGCTCTCAGAAAGTTGACAAAATGTTGTCTTTCAATCATCATATAATTTCACTAATAAATAGTGATGATGGATTCGCTGTAATAATATTACAATAAAAGAATTAGGTATAGGTATTTGCAAAAATATACATTAATTTATGTACAAAAATTTGTATAAACTACATAGTTACTTAAAGATGCGAAATTTCAAGTCAATGAAAAATGACAAAATTCTTATTATAAATTTGCCTTCACAATTAAAGCATTAGGTAGTGTAGGTAGGTACCTAGACCTACTCTATTTAGAGGCGATTAGAGGTGATGTAACGAAAAGAAGTCGTCTGTATGAACTTTGTTCATTATTACATCGAGATCTGAAAGGGGTAGTTATTGGAATATATGCAATGGGTGAATACAGGGCTTTATCCAGAGATACGAAAATTTAGTGGCCCACCGAGAAATCCTATTTTTAATGGCCCATCCCAATTTTTTTTCTCTTTTTTCAAATTATGGATTTATATAATTTCTTTTTTTTTTTATCAAAGTTTGGAAATTAAAGTGACCCAATTTTTACCTCAATAGGCCCAAATACTTCATGGCTCACCGAGATTTTTTCGGTGACTCGCCTGCTGTATTCAAGCCTGAGTGAATAAGGAAAGACTGTTTATCAATGAAATCCGTAATTTCGTTTTGTTTAATGTTGCTACGTGAAGGAACCTCGCGCAAAGTTATTGATTTTCTACAGTTAGCTAATGTGTAAGTGATTTCTTGGGAGAGAGGATGTTGTTTTTCAAGGAAGTAGTTTTGAATCCTCAGGAGGGCCGGAAAAGAGTCGTAACATTAAAGTCTTCTCTAGTGAGAATTATAATTTTTAGAAGCCCTGAAAAGTGAATAAAAAATTACATAATTTTTTTGGCATCGGGGAGACAGAATACAACTATTCTGCGAGAAAAATCGATCAACCCAAAAAATTATGTTATGGTAAATGTTAACTGTGAGCTGAAATTTTTTGAGCACGCATTGACAACCTTTTTCGCTTCACCTCATCAATTTTTGAGGAAAAAAACTAAAATTCATTCACTCTAGCGATAGTTACGCGTTATATGTAGTTCAATTTTATACTCAACTTCTCCCACAACATGAATGCATATACTTGAAACGTTATACGTGCCTCTTTTACGAGCATATTATACATCCAGGGTTCTTTTTTTTACATACGAAGTATAACCAACTTTTACAAGCGCTGTATATAATTCTTATGAGGTAAAATTTGAGACAATGAAATAATGGAAATTTTTGCATCTCTTGTCCTCAACAATTATCAGATAAAACTTCTGGAAATTTGAAATCAGTGACATGAATATAAATTCTACCATTTAGAAGGAAGTCATCAGAAATTACTCATTATCAGTATTTTTTTTATTTTTTTGCAAAAAATATTTATTTAATCTACATAGAAGATCTTGCATACGATTTTTAAAATATTGATGAAAGGTGTTTACTTCAATTTTCAAAGAAAACTAGTCATTACATTACTAGATTTAAATGCGGTCAAAAATGGACTTTAGGCAAACGCAAAACCATTTTGCAACTGCCTCAAATTTTCAAGTTTAGCTTGTTGTTCATGATATCATTTCTTACGGATCAAATTTTTAATTTGTTTCAAGATAAGATAATTTCAAAATAGTAAATACTGAATAAATTTCATTATTATAATTATGCTAAAACAGTGATTTTTTTCAAATAACAAAGGTTAATAATGTAAATCATATTTTCATACTGTATACACTAATGAATCACACTTTACACCCTCTTTTGATAACTGTTCTACTATATTAATATTCACTATTTTTTTTTTCGTTTAGCCCAAACTCTGGGCACGGAAAACCACAAAAATGATTTTCATAAAATAAATAAGTTATAGATAATTTAGTAATTTCAAATATTTTAATAAAATCTCAATGTATAAATCGCATATTATCAACAAACTCATAATTCACACCGCAGTGGTATTGAATACTTGAAGGCTTTCAATAAACTTAGACAGAAGCTCAATTACATTTAATAAGGTAAAACTGAGGATGATTTAATTATAAAAATGTCGAAAAATTTTACCCACGAAGACATTACAAGTCTCTGCATACAAAATTATAAAATATATGAATTACTGTGCGACACTTCCTCACCCATTGTATCCTTTTACGTTCATTAAATTTTAAATAATAATAATAACAACGTAACAAGAAAATAATAACTTCACCTGTGGATTTCTTTTTCGCAAGAAATGAAATTATGAAATTGGAAAGATTTTATAAATAGGTATAAGCATCGAAAAATATATTTCTTTTTGAAAAAAAGTATCGGAATATATCTCTGATTAACTGTAAATGTAATATGTAACATTATCAGTTCTTAATTTGAATAATGCTAAACTATATTTTAAAATATATGAAAGTTGATGATACATAAAAAGCTCGATATCTATTAAACATTTAAAAGTAACATTGTGCTGAAATAAAGCTTTTGGAACATAATCCAAGTGATATAAAATAGGAAAACAATACCATCGAACAAAAACATTTCTTCATGGAGTTTTTAAACAACGTCGAATAATTTTTAGAAGAAATATAAAACAAACAAAGACATTAATAACAAAAAGTAACATACAAGTCACAAAATAATAAAATGGTAATAGCATCACAGAACACTATAAAAATACTTTAGTTTATAATAAGGAAAAGCAGGTAAGAAAAAGCCAGACTAAAATTATGTAGTTACTTAATAATAAAAATAAACTTATGGCATTAAAAAGGTGGTAACTTCAATGAAAAACACAGTGAAAAATTGAAAATAGAAAATATAAAAAATTTACTTAGAGAATAAGTTTTAGATTCAAGTGAAAATTTTGCTAATATTTACTGGCTTTGATAGTAAATTAACAAAATAAGTTCAATTATTATGGCACATCATCCTCTAGATCATTTAAAGATCATTGATTATTGGTCCCGATAAATAGCTCGTAACACTGTCAATGGTAGGAGTGGAAAAATCACGTTATAAACGACTAACAAATGTTAAAGAATAAAAAAGGAATAAGCAGGCAACGATGTTAAAATTATATATAAAGCCACTCTTGTAACTCGTTTTTAATTTATAAGGAAAAGGTCTTGGTACCATTTCACATACACTAACGACTGGAAGTGATTAAAAAAATATCAATATAATAACATTCTTCAGATTTGATAATACCAATAATAAAATCTGTGATTACCCCGGTACAAGGATCTGTTCGCTTTTTGTAATTGTTTTCAAGTATTAGCGAAATGGAAGCATTATGATGTATAATATTTTCAAATAATTTTTTTTCACAAGGGTTTAGTGAGATTAACGCCATTTAACTAAATGTTTCTTTCATCATTCAAAATTATTTCTAAAATCATTTTTTTTAATTTTAAATTTTATTCATGTAGTATTCAAGGTACATAACGACGTTCATTTTAAGTAACATGATACTTCTGCATTTTTAAAAATACGTTTTAATTTAAAATTATTTTATAAATCTGTATAGCTTTCATTTTCTTATATCATTGAAAGCTACTCAAAACATAGAATAGGAAGATACGTTCACTCATTAGGATATTTTTTTAAATTCGTGAAAGCTTTATATGTACCTATTAAGGCTTTTAAAAAGTACATTTTTTCATATTTATTTTTTATACTAAAAAAAAAATTTCGATCCTCTATTTAAGTAGGTTTTTTATGTTTCCTGGTCTTTTGCGGAGAAATTTAAAGTTCTTTAGTTTTTGTAAAGGAGTACCGCAGCCTTAATTACTACACACAATAAAAATTCAAAAGTACGAATGAACTTAAAAAATACAATAACTGACCCACATTTCAATATTTTTGAAAACAAATTAAGCTCTTGAAGTTAACAACCTAAAAAACTCGAATAAGCTTTGGACATGGTAACTTTAAAATTCATGGGCTCATCTGGTGAATATAAAAATTAGAAAATAAAAACTGATCATACATAAAGAAATGAAAATGGAAATCACTTAACTAAATTAGGGTAGTGAAAACTTAATGTCTATTACTAAGCTCGCTGATTTCATAAACTCTATCACCGATACTTCGTTTATTTGGATGAAAGCATTCGTAGTAAAGTATTAAAAACAATAAAGAAAAGAAAAATGAAGAGATTTGTACAACCATTACTCCGAAATAAAAGTCTAAATCAACCACTGGAGGTTTACACTGGTACCTAGAGACAATACAAAAAGCATTAATAATAACCATATTACATGAAAATGTATAAAAATACAACCTGTATTCAAAATCTCACCAAAAATAAAGGCAACCAATATTCTCAATAAAACAAATGCAATAATAGGATAAATAAGAGTATCGCTGAGGTCCGCCATGGGATGAAATAAAAACGAAAATATACGCTATGCCCAACATACAACTGAGAACACATTCATCGCAACGATTATGATTTATATCTTGTTTAAATAGTAACCAAATGCACATCAGCACGCTATGAGCAACGCAACCAAGCAAAGCGAATTTTGGATACCATACTGCAAAAATACTCAATGCGAAAATACGAGAAACTGTAACAGAAAATTTAAATATGTTATATTCATCCGCTAAAATATCACGTATCTTGAAAAATTCTTACCTGCCCAACTAAACTGCGACAAGAAATTTAAAATTGTGCCCATGAACGAAAGTCTTTTCTTATCTTCTCTAATATATCGTACTGTACGGTTATAAACTGTCAAAGACCAAGCGATAGAAAAAATAGAAACAGCAACAGAAGAGAACTGGAACTCTAATATAAAAATAAACATTATGACAGATTTTATCCAGAATATTTGAGAATAGCATCAATACTCACTCATTATTTCTTCTTCAGTTTTATTCAATCTATACGTTAGTAAAATTGTAAGTTGTAAAGCAGCTTGGGGAGCTGAATTAAGTACACAATAGAATAATCGTAAAAGAGCAGCGTCACAATCTTCATCCAGCATTTTACGATAAAGGTAATCTTGTTTCATTTGCTGTTTTTTGAATCCAGCGAAGGAGCTTCGTAAACCATATAATAAAGCATCGAAATACCTGCAATCACCATAATGTAGAAATGATACGGCAAAGTGGTTCTATTATTACGAAAATGATTTTGTGTGGTGAAATTACCTATGTATTTGCGTAATTTGAAGCAACATAGTCAGTATTCTTAAGCTCCATTTGGCAAACGATGGTTTGGAAGGTGATAATTCGTCGTCTTCATCCAAGATATACCTACAAATGAATAAATTCATAATGTTAGGAAAATTTTAACTAGTTTTCTTTGCGGGAAACCCGTATCATCTCACCATCGCATACTGAATCCAGTAGATACTATTGAAGGTACAATGATGAATGTAACAGTTAGGATGAAGTAAAGAATTTCTCGTCTTAGATGAAACAAGTATGCCAGCCAGCAATGCATTATGATATCGGCAGCGAAAGTTATAATAGAAATTAGAAAGCATAAGGCATAAAAAAATCCAAAATCAGCTTCGCAACATGAAGGATCATTTCGTTTATTATTTCTTTCAGAATCTGGTTCTGCTTTCAGAGTAATGGAATTAAATCGTACCATACGAACGCTACTCATATTCTGGTTGTGATGCTTCTTCTTTTCAACAAAAATAAACGATTATCACATTTTTCATGAGTTATGAAGACACAAGAAGGGCCATTCAAAAAACTAAATGAACAGTAGAACATTTCCTGGATAAACAGAGAGCATTTCATCCGAATGAAATGGCATTACAAGACGCAAAAATTATGAAATGAACAACGATCCCATGTATCATTTGATTTTAATATCAAGGAAGATGGATAACAATTACGACAATATTGAAGAAAACACAAATCGATTAACTGCAACGAATGAAGTTAAACATAATAGGTAAACATAGTAATAAGATTTGTTGAAAAAATAGCGGAGTTATCACACATTTTTTTGGAGAGAAGAAAACAATGCGATAAGTTACAATTTTTTGCCGCTATCCGAATCCGAGCTGAGGCTGAGAGGCCGAGACCAACATACGCCCCCGACCGATACTTCCCAAACACACTTACAGTTGTGTTGCTATTGGTGATTTCCCATTTTCCCCTATTCACTGATTCCTCCCTCTCTAATGGTTAACCTTTATTTTTGTAATTTTTTGTTTTCTTTTTCTCTATTTTCAAATTAAATTTGGATTACGAATTTTGTGTATGTTCGAATGTTCCATCATTATACCAAAAGAACGACTATTTTTATTTTTTTTTTTGTAGTGAGAAATTAAAAATTCCTAGATAGGTGTAATTTGAATGACAATAACGAATGATTACCAATAAGTAATACATAGGTATACATACGAGTAATTTAATGTAAATTGTGAAATTATTTTTATTATGGAAAAATCTTCGTTACATCGTGGCAAATGAGGCGTAAGATTTTTAGCTTATTGTTGAAACATATTTTCATCCAAAGAATTGTTCACTCGAATTAAAATTCAGAAGATAGAAGTTATGAATATGGTATGAATTCCTATTGATAATCAACCCAGGTTACCATCGCTAGGCTTGGACCATTTTACCAAACCTTCATAAACCCATAAGGATGGTAACCCCGAACTGCATAAAAATTGGGTAACTCTGTACAAAAATGCAATCATATGTCTGGTAAAATGGTGTGGCTGGTTGCCAGAAGTTCGTATTAATTTGTCAATAGAGAAGTTTCGTGTATAGTTTCCGTATTGGTTAATTCGTATTAGTAGCAAGTTGTTTTCATTGTTTCACTTTTTTTTCTCAAAACAATATTATTAAATTTTTGGAATATCATCCAATTTCAAGTAAATTTTTATAAGGTTCCGGAATTCTCTTCATCAGGGAAGTTGCTTCAACCTATAAAAGTACTTTGTTGAGTTGTATCTTGCATTAATAACTTTTGAACGTATTATTTTGGTTGGGTTATCTTCTACGTAAAATGAGAAAAATATAGCTTAATCTATTATATTTTTCACTACACGTACTTATCATATGTTTAGTAGCGAATAAGTTGCTATTTGTTTAATATGTAGTACGTTGTACGTACAACTACTTAATTTTGGATGATCACATATCGTACGTATTTCCATCCGGAAATAAGAAGATCTGAAAATCGTTTAAGGAAATAATACTACGCGTTATTGCCAAGGAATATAATTTGAAATTAAATAGTATCCATAACGGCGAAAAGAGAAATTAATGAGGAGACACTTGATAAGTTGATAATTATATTATATTAATTTTTTCAAGTATGAGTATGATATTTTAGAAATTTTTCAACTCATTTATTTCATAAAAATTAATTTTTCTTTGAAAAAATTGTAAAATAATTTAAATCAATTTTAATTTTAAATCAACATTTTTTTTCTTTTTTACAATAACAAGAAAGTGCATTTATTTTTGTAATATTGTTTTTTTGTGTGCTTTAATTTGGCACAGTTTTATCATGATTTACTTGAATTAGAAAAAAGTTATATTCTTCATTTTGTTGCTTTTATTTAATGTAATATTTTTGTAGCAAGATTTCAGAATCTTTGTTGCCCTAAATTAATTAATTATTATACCTTTCCAATAAATCCTGAAGTAAGTAAGACTGTAAGAGTGTGCTGAGAAAATTGAAAAATCATTATGAAATTTTCAAATATGACAAAAGCTGAGTAATTAAGAAACTAGGTAAAAACTGAAATAACTCCATATTTTTGTCTTTAGATAGCGCTACTTGAAATCTTGAATTTTGTTTTTCAGGTTTTTCTTTGTTCAGTTTTGGTTCATCTCTCTTCACCGCGCTTCTTCGTTCTCCGTTGCTGAAAACGAAAAATTTTTGGACTAGTGATAATAAATGATAATTTTTTAATTGTACTTCTTGTAAATGAATTCAGATTTTAATTATCCGTTAAATTCTTTTAGTAGTGAAGCAACAAAGTATTTGAGTTGACTATCAGTTTTCATGAGATTCGCATCATTTTATATCTTATTCTAACAATTTTTTACGTTCACTGTTTTCAAACTTGAATTTTTTGGCTACGTGTTCAGCTGCGTGTTTTTGTGTGATTCCATCATGGTATCGCTACATTGATTTGAATTCAGTGTTAATAATTAATACTTGATGGGCTTGAAAGGTAAAATTTACGAAATTGTAGTACTCATTGATCATTATCGTTTACGACATTCGTTATTGAAATACTTTCTCTTAACTGGTAACGTGAAACGTATTGGTTCTTCTTTCCTAACGCTTATATTTATTTGTTATAGAAAAACAAATGAGGAGAGGATATCACTATAGTGCCTTGCCAACGGCAGATGGTATTGAAGAAGAAAATGATGAGTTGACTAATCATCTAAGTGAACGGATAAGTACTCTAAAATCATTAACAATTGATATAGGCAATGAAGTCAAAGAACATAATAGACTTGCTCGCGAAATGGATGATGATTTCGAAAAAGCTTACGGCTTCTTAGGAAATACAATGAGTAAAGTTATAAGACTGAGTCGAGGTAGACACAATTATTATATTTGTTACTTATGTTTATTTGCAGTTTTTGTGTTTTTCATTCTTTACATTATTATTAAATTTAGATAACGAGTTGAATTTTTTTTTCACGTTGATGGGATGTTTATTTGTAATACATTCCGATATTATTGTTTTTTTTAATTCTTTAATTGTGTAATAAAAAAACCAATTTTATGATTGCCATTTTTTAATTTCTCAGGTAATTCCCAAAAATTGAATTCTGTGATATACTTTTCACAAAATGAAGCAGCGTATTACAATCTTATATTTACAAATAAATAAATTCAAAAATATCCATAAATTAAGTACTTTTAAACAATACTTAAATTCACATCACAAAAATGGAACAAAACGCATAAAAACCACTGACGAGGAACAAAAACTTGAGATTTATTACATGAATAAATTTAAAAGAAATTAATCAAGAGCTTCATTTTCAATATCATTTGTGGTAGCGATAAATAATTCTTTCAAATGTTTGAAAGTCAATTCACTATCCTTCGCATTGCTTTTCTCCAACTGTTCGTTCATCTCAAGCAAATGTTGTTCAATTGTGCTTTTAATCACGAACTTGTGAATTACCATATTCCTAAAAGAAGCATCGATAAATTATGTTATTCTCTAAGTAAACCTAAAAAATGGTAAAAAAATAAAACACAATGTACTTTGTTTGCCCTAATCTGTAAATTCTTCCAATGGCTTGTTTTTCGTCCGCAACATTAAGAACAGGTTCTGTGAAAATTATGTGCGAAGCTTCTGTTAAATTTAATCCCTTGCTTCCGGAACGCAGAGGTATTAACAGAGCTGCTATATCTTTATTATTCTGCAATCAAAAAATTTACCGTCAATATTAAGGTAATTTAATTATTTCTGCGATGTTTCAACTTGAAAAAAATTATCGGTACCTTGAACGACTCCAAACACGATTTTTGCTTTTGACCTGTGCAAAATCTCTGAAACTTGATCTCGTTTTCCTTAAATGCTTGTTCGACTATATCCAATACTCGATCCCACTAACGAATGAAAAATTGCAAGGGTGATACTTCCTTTTCGATGAAATTAAAATCAATATATCACATATTCTGATTCGCTTACCGTTGAAAATATCAGAATTTTCGCATTTGGATCTTGTTTTCTTAAATTTATTACTTTCAGAGTTACTGCAATTATTTTAACCGAGTAATTACCGCGAATTTCTTCAGTATGCGAGTTCTTGCTGGCGCCTCCGTGAACAAAGGTAATATTTCTCGTTAATATTTTTGTACGACAAATAGGGCATATTATGCTTGCATCTCTTGAACTGTGTTTGAGCAATCTTAGCATACAATCATAACATGTGAAATGGCCACATGACATGATTCCTCTCTGTCAAAAAATAATTTAATAAGTTGAAATCACACCGAAAGAGAGAAAACAAATTTCATTAATCTTTTACCTTTTCATCTCCCGAAACACGACATATAGGACAGCAATCGGTGAAATCACCATGGCTAGAATACTGATTTTTCAGGTTTAATAAATAATGTAATGATCCAATTTTAGACTGCAACCTCGAATATACGACTACGCTTTCAGCATCATGTTTATCAAACTCACTCTTTATATTGAAAAATTAAATTATCAGAAATTTTGCTATTCGTATTTCTTAACAATTATAAAATGAAAATCGTTTACTTGTAAAAACACGTTATTGAAACAGTCTTCATTATTTGACTTTATGGATGCATCAGAACGTCTTTTAGCCATCGCCACTTCATCATAACCTTGGACTAATTCGCACTGTTTAGTCCATGCGGCTCGAATGGTTCTGAATTCTCTTTTTAATAAACCCAGCACTTTTAAATGATTCGTAGCCATCGTAATATCGTTGTTGTTAATATAAACAGCACGTGCGTGAGTAAGTATTGCTGAAAAATTGTGCAAATAAAATAACGGCCATAAATTAAACCAAAATGAGAATATGCACATTCTAATAATCAACCATTTAGAACTGATTCATATGCAGACGTTTGCCAGTTCAAAGGATTCGCATTTTCATTCTCTTCCGTTCCTTTTCCGGCGGTTTTTGATTTACCATTAAATAACAAATTTTCATATTTCGTCATCCACGTTTCCATTTTGCAAAGTAAGCAAGTTCTGATAAAAATCAACGCAATTAATTAAAATTCAACGTGCAATAAAAACGCATGAAAATGAGAAGATATCTACTTTTTGAGATTTTTTTGTCCTAAATGGCACGCCGCGGCACTATGACATAGCACGTCAATCGAAGTGGATTTTGTTATTTTCTCTAAAAATTCGTACACCAAAGATCGTTTATCCTCCATTTCTTTCAACCAAAATTTAAGAGCATTACTCAATCGATTCGCTGTACTAAGTCTGAAAAAAAAAAAACATTTAAATTGAAATTTCACGTTTTCCTATTCATCAGCAATCAGCACACAGTAGAAACACATAATTTTCTCACAATGCTTTTATATTATTTAGAGTAATATTTGTCTTATCCAATTCCGCTGATATACGATTTTTCACTTCTTCGAAATCCAACACAGTAAGCATTTTCGACCAACAGTCGAAAGAAGATAAAGAAAAATCTACGAGATCATTTTGTATTTCTGTGGAATGCTTTTCGACGTTTTGTAGCAATACGATAACCTAGGTAATCGCACAAAAAAGGTAATGTATTCTTTACTTCAATTGTTTAGAAGAAGTCAAGATACCGATACCGTAAAAATAAGTTTGTTATAAATACCGCTTCTCGTCTTCTTTCTATATATTTTTGTTCGAGCTCGGTGATTTGTTGGGGGATATTTTGTTCGTCTGGTGTAAGAACAATATTTCCATCTTTTAACGCAGTTTCATACAAGTTGTGCTTAGCGTGCAAAATCTACAAAAATATATGAATATGATATACGAATTTGCCTGGAAACCATAGATGGTAATTTCTTTCCATCGTGAAAATAATCATAATTATTAACCTGAAAATCATCTACAGTAAGAAGCTCGAATTCTTTTATTTTCGATAAAACCATTCTGTATAAAGAAACAGCTTGTGCGTATTGAAACATGGAAATTTGTACAGCAGCTGCTCCATGCATATTCATAATGTACAATCGTAAAATATCTTCGCATTCTGTTTTAGTTTTCTTGATCATTTGTTCGAGTAATTCATCCATTCGAACTGTTTTTGATAAATTCATAATATGTTTTTTTTTTATTGCCTAAAAGAATGACATGAGAAATAAGATGAATGAGTTACATATTTCATAATATTACTTCATAGTCCATTAAATCTACACATTTTCAAGGGAAAAATTTCCAACAAAGATTTTTTCATAAATATGTGGAGACTAGCTATACTAACAACATTATAAATGTTCCAATTCTTGGGTGATGTGCATATCCCACAGGGAGTTGGGCGGTAAAATAGTTTTTTTCGCTACATCTCTTTAGGATTTGTTGGTGAAGCGAGAATAATTCACCACAATTTTGACCTACACTAAATTTCCTGAGTTAAGTGTAATGGAGTTCCTAAAATATCAAATTTCAAATAACCTCAACTTCCCACCTATAGATCATAGAATAAAAAATTTTAATAAGATTTGTGGGAAATTTAGTGTAGAAAAAAATTTCTCGGAACTATTATTGCACTACAAAGAAATTCTGAGGAGATATAGCGAGAAAAAATTTTTTTTTTGGGTTCGAACCTCCCTCCCATAGGATATACACACCAACTACGAATGGAGACTTTTACTCTGTTGTTAGTAGAGTTAGTCTCTACATATTTATGAAAAAAATCTTTGGAATTTTTCCCGTAAAAGATCCTGATATGTATAGATTTATAGGGTTATCAATAATGATTCATTATAATTATGTAAATTACATTGGACAACACTTGAGGATGAACGCATGCTTGACGTAAAGATAACAAAGGAGCCAAAACATTCTCAGTGGTTTTACGACAAGCTACGCTAAGACGTTGATCGATATCGTTCCTGAAACAACAAAGTAACAATGAAACGATTGTCTTTTATTTCCAATTATGTTCTTTCATTCCATTAAAATAAACTTACACAGTTTTTATTTTTTGTAAAAACGTTTTTTCCGCAATCGAATGCGTGTACTGGTAAAAATATCCTTCGACTGGAGTAAACGAAAGTAACTTCAAATTCACTTTCAATTCTGGCAAATTCAACTGACTCGATACATCGTTTTTTGTTTTTCGGCGCATTATATGAGCAAATAAAGTATGCAAATGGGTTTGCTTACTAGAGAGTAAGTTTTCAAAGGGATGATATGAGCTTGTAAATGGTTCGATACCCAAGAAAGTCGTTAAACCATATAAATCTGAAAGTAAATTATTCACAATCAAAAAAAAAAGTTCCGCAATAAATAAAATTGAGCCGAAGAAATTAGACATACCTTTCAGTGATTTTCCTATCGGCGTACCAGTGATAGCCCAACGATACGTGGATTTCAAATGTCCTACCATTTCGGTCACTTTATTCACACTTTCGACCATTTGAGCTTCATCAATACACAAACGCCACCAATTGATGCAAGTTAGTGGCGAAGCGAAAAGAAGATAGCGTTTACCGTGTCGTAATGAACGAGTATTTTGATTTACCTGCGATAACAAATTAAATAAAATGTTTAATTCAAGGAAAATGTTTTTTGAAAAATATATTTTAACTCAGTACAGTACCACTTCGGAAGCGTAGTTGAGTTCGGCACGCAGTGTCTCAAAACTAACGATTACTACGTCAAAATTCGCCAATATATTTGGAAGCACGTAATCTTTACGAACACCTCTATAGATGCAAATTCTCAAATTACAATCAACAGCGTGTTTTTCAATCTAAAATTATTAAAAAAAAAAATTAAATTATTACACATAACATTTGAATCTTACGAAGTGTTGAAGAGAAATGTGGGAACGTAATAATACCTCATACTTCCACTGCTGTGACAAAGTAGACGGAATAATTATTAGAGTGGCAGACGAATCGACCGCATCTTTTTCTATCCAGCAGTAAGGACAAAGATAGTTATCAAAATCATCGAATGTCGGCTCCAGCCCAATACAGTGCAAATGCTGTTGCGTATTACATTTATGACACGTAATTTTTTTTCCTTGAGCTTTATCTGATCCACATTTACATCTTACATCATTTTCGTCACTAATGAGCATACGATCATCGGGACCCCGAAGAATACTATACGCTAGCATGTGATCAAATTCTTTTTTGAATTTGTTCATCATTTTTTCGGTTAAAAATTCATCAATATGCACCATGATTTGCAATATGCTTTTACCCGTGAGGTCATCGTTCACATTATTTTGTTTCTTCGATTTTTTCCTCATTCCTTTTTCCAATATCGCATAACCGATACTTTGCTGATCATCAACATGGAATTCAGTTACCAAAAATGCCCACGTTTGTTGTTTAGAATACGTATGATTGGTAAAATTGTAAAATCGATTTAACATGGTTATCTTAAAACTTGTATCCATTAAATTAAGAGAGTTTTCTTCGCTCAAATGTTTTCGTTTGTAAAATCTATGGAACTTTTCAAAATACTCTTTTAATAAAACTTTTATTTCTGCTTTCATCAGTCGATTGACTTTGATAGATGAAAGAGCAGGTCTTTTTTTCAGAATTGGAGAGTCCGAGTAATCCGAAATACTTCTTTTGAGATTTTGCCGGCTCGATTCTAGGAAGCATGAAGAGGTTTTTGGTATTTGAATGTTTGGAGTTGAAATGTGAGCTGAATCTACTTGCATTGGTTCACTTGTAGACAATGCTGAACAATCTTCTTCCTTCGTTTCCGTTTTCATCAAAAAGGTACTTGATGCATCAAGTGAAGAAATAGATTGATCTGTTGTAGAATTAAAAGGAGAAATTTCTGGCAGTGTTGATTCGTTCCCGATACCCGATTCATCACTAAGAACACTTTTGTCTTCAATTAAAAGTTTTGGTTGAAGCGATAAGGAAGTATCAGTTGGTTCAAGATTATTCTTCTGCACAAAGCCACAATACACATTAAAAACAATAATAAATACGGAAGGGAAAAGTACTTTTTCATTTATAAACATAGCAACAATACGTAGTTGAATACCTTTTCTTTAGGATGCCCTAATATACAAGCTAACATTTCCACTGTTTTTCCAAGGCCCATTTCATCGGCTAGAATTCCACCAAGAGGTAAATCAATATTTATGTCATCCACTGAAATACAAAACGAACAAATGTTACTCTCAAATACGTCAGAATTTTAATGCAGAAAAAAATATTTTTACGTTGTAATTGGGTAGGCTGTAGTTCTCTCGTGATCATCCATTTCACCGTTTCAAGCTGGTAAGGTCTCAGAATTGATAATATTGGAGAAACTTCAATATGAGGTTCGCAGATGGGCAATGATTTCGAAATATGGTCAGTTTTCGAGAAAAAATTCTCGATAGTTTGGTGACTGTCTGAATGAACCATGATGCTCATACATAACACGAATAGTATCTTTTTAGTAGCTTATCTACACATTTTTACGAAATTCAACTTGGATTCTTTGGAAACAAACAACAAAAAAAATGAAACTGTTCCGTATCAAAATTCACATGTGAAGCCATAAGCGGTAATTCTCAAATTCTGATGCTCATTTGTCATTTCATTGTTTCGAATGATTATGTTTGTGTTTGAAGTGTTTGATTTGTGTGATTGTGTTTGAGCACGTGACTTTGTTAGTGTTTGTATAAGGTGGTATAAGGTATGTAAGCTGCAAGGCTAGTGTAGGTTTTTTTATCAATACATCTTATCAGTGTGTCTGTATTTTCGTATTTTTGTCTGGAAGCTCCAACTTTCAAAACTCAAACTTAATTAGAAATTTAAACAATATATCTTCAAAAAAAGGGATAAAAATAGTATTTTGAAAATAAATTTTAGTTTTATAAAACATCTTTGAACTTTTTATTGAATTGATTGTTTAAATTCAGTTAAAAATGCAATAGAAATGAAACTATAAATTAACAATTATCATATTTTTCAAAGTAGGACACACTTCTCATTGTTTTTTCTTTTTGTATCTTTTTCGCATTTTCGGAAATTTTTCATTTTCTTTTGTTTTTTTTTTTTCAGTTCATCATCGGTAGTCATATGGTTTTGTAGTTTTGTGTTAGAAAGAAGGAGTTATGTTTTTGTCAACATCTGCGTTCGTAAATTAGAAATTGGTTTGCTTGGTGATTATCAATCGATTTACTACTTATTGGAAGAATTAAAAATAATTTAAGATTCCAAACTTCAAAATGCATGTAGCATTTATTTCGGTTACTCATTACCTGGGATAGATTTCATCTCTAGTATAGGCTCGCTTGGATATCGACATTACCTTTTCCATTCTTGAAAGGTTAGTGAAATCTTTTAAAATCTTATGAGATTATAAATATTGATCAATAATATTACAGTGAATGATTCACTTCCTTAAACATACCTCTGAAAGTTTTGATGAGAATTCTGGATGCGAAAATATCGCTATATTTCCATGTAAAGGAGAATAGAAGCAGTATTTTGATGATAATGCATTTGCAAAGCTTCATTATATAGGGATTCATATTCATTGTTTCCGTTACTGAGGAGGTTGTAACCTTTAGTTGGTAATAATGAGGCGATGAAATTATGTCAACTCTTAACAGTACTATAAATGTATACAATTCACTTTACTTAAGCGAAATTGTTCTACTACACGAATTGATAGTAATATATGATATAGGTTCTTGTGAAAGATTTTATCAACATGAAATTCAGTCTCGTGAGAATTTCTGATTTAAGATTGCAACGTCTATGAGTTATGAACAGTTACATGGTAAAAATAAACGATATACCAGAAATGATAAAACATTATCTCAAAAACATATGTGAAGCCTATTCTCGTTTTCATCTCAATTCCGAACGTTTATCGTTTCCGCCCATAAATTCTTTACATGCGCCTAATCTTCTACCTATGAACAAAAGAAGACAGCAAGCCAACAAATCTATACCACTTTATAATTACGTAATGCTATTAGATAAATGTAACATCACGACTTCTGAGATTGCTATATACTGCTATACTCACATAATAAACTATTTCCTTGAGACTGATTATGATACAGCCTGCTATAAATTTTATGTCCAATACAGCAACCACATTGCGTATAATTTATTCATTGCAACGAAAATTAGTGCAAAAATATACAAGAAAAAGCCCGCGATGATTGAGTTTATCAATCTTTATAAATATCCTATGGCATTGTTTATGAGTAACCTTGACCATGTAACATATTCCACACACGTATTTCTTTGAGTATAACATGGTGAATGAATGACCTACCATTTTATAGCATAAAAAGCAATTGTTTATAATTTTAGGATAGACCTTTTATGGTACCTTACGTATATCATACATCGGTTAACCCATCATGTTCTCTTTAATTAGTTACACTCTTTATACAATGTAAATACGTTATTAGATTTCACGGCGAAATATTCAAAGTTCATCTTCTTATATAATGACATAATTCTGGTTTTCCTTTTAATCATCGACTTACTCCGATTGAAATTTCTTGGAAAATTTTAATTGGAATCATGTTAAAAAGCATTTAAGTAGAATTTATATGAACCAAGAAATACTAAGTTTTAAAAGTTCATTTTTTTCAAATTTCAACGAAAAATGGTCTGCATGATGTTGTTATTTTTCTGTCTGTACTCTTAATTATTCGTATTGACAGTACCGGATTTAAGCTTTGTCAGATGCAACGTGTCCTTCCGGTTGCACAAAAAATTATCATTCTGAGACCTTTGAAGTGTTTCTGGCAGACACAAAAACAAAAAAAAAACGTGAGCATACCTTTTTCGCATTTCCATAAAGAGTTTCTCATTAGATTTTTAGATCAGGTAGACCGTATAACCTATCTTTTTAAATTAGGGGAGGAAGCATTAAAGATTCGAGAGATTTCATCACTCAAAACTTCCTTAAATTTGTTTTGCTTTAACTCTCCAAATGCACTTGGGACGCTAATTGGCTATGTTGGAGTCATTTACTCACTCTTTCATAGTGGTTCAAAACGAAAGTTTTGAGCTATTATATCTCCTCTACACTCCTCTCAAAGTTTGAGTAAACTGCCATTTTCAGAAAAATCAAAAAATAGAAACTAGCTTTGCATAATTCTACGAAGAGTCTCTCACCAAATTTTTAGCAATCAACCATGCCCCCGGTCGGTCTACGCGCGGGGGAAGAAATATATACCGAGTGGCTAATAAAAGATCGCACCCTTCAGCGCCAAAATCTCTCTCTACTCCTTGTTCTTCTGAGAGCCACTAATAAAGCCAGATGATAGGATATCAATGATTTTCAAAATTATAGATTACTTAATTATGATTTAATTAGATTACCGTCTTGTCTTTTTCAAGGAGGTTCGTATTGAAATTAAACAAAATAATATTTGAATATTTTTGTTGAGAAACACAACAATTAGAAACCTTTTTAATCATAACATATGTTCACTATTCAGGCTATTTTTTTATTTCGCATTATATCATTATGCATCTATTAATTCTTTTCTATTGGAGGAATAGAATAATTATGAGGTACTTATTTGTTAAAAAAAAAAAAATAAAAAATCCCAACTCCCTTCATTACATTTCTTGGCGGATAATGGATTCCTTTAGCCGTCCCAACAATTTTTCGCTGGTTATCCACTGCTTTTAACCAAAATTAATAATTTCATAGTCCGCTACACTTATTGCACTCTAGCTTTTATTGCTAGATTCACCATTGTTCATTAGATGAAAAAAGGTCTCGGTATCATGGTAGATTTTAATCACAAAAATATAGCTTAATGATGTCTTTATGTTGAGTTAAATTTGTAAATTAATAAATTACAGGATAAATATAGTCGTATAAAAAACGTTCAACAATTCCTTAAAACGGATGTTCTATTGATATGTCACCTAAATAAACAATAAGTGCAATATATATTTCAAGTTTAATTTTTCTCTCCCTTCATTGGTACAGGATGTAGTTACTTTGTTATATTAATTTATCCTGTTACGAACGTGTTCGTACGCGTATAAAACCGTAATCTAGTATCAGTTTCCACAACAGTTTTGCATTACTCGGTTGTTCTCTGAAATCTACTCAAAATGGAGTTACAATTTGAACTAGTACGAACGCAATTACGAATTCGCGTTTGTCATTTGATAAAGGTTTTAAATTTATTATTTTTTCACAGGGACGCCTCCATCTGGAAAATGGCGGAAGACACGACCAACATAGAATGGCTTCATGAGCTCTTACAGGATGTTCAACTGGAACAGTTCTCTTCGCGAATACGAAATGATTTGCAAGTGAGTAGATTAGAATGAAATCTTGCGAAAGATATACGGTACTTCACCACTGTAGTTAAAATTACGCTCGAAATGAAATTCTTTGTGTAGTCGTTAACGAAATAATTTATAACAATAATGTATTTATAAACAATCAAAATTGGTGTAATAAAAAATTCGAAAATGGATCAATGGAGCAAGTCATATGCGGGTATTGTATATCTTGCTTCGTAGAACAGCTAACTGTATCCATAACAATAAACACTCGATACTTCTCCTTTTCAAGTGGTCTCATCATTTTCAGATTACTCTTTCGCAAATATTTTCGAACTTTATTACCTTCCTTATATAATTTTTCATTCTACGAAATTTATCGAACAATTTCCAGGTTACCAGATTATCACATTTCGATTTCGTACAAACATCTGATTTGGAAAAAATCGGAATGGGAAAACCTGCAGCTCGTCGATTAATGGAGGCTGTGAAAAAACGTAAAGCGCTTCAGTGGAAGCGTAACCTGATTCATAAAATTATTCCAGTTCCGTCGAACTCCAAACAAAACGGTACTGGGAATGGAATCGGTAAGAAGTCGTCCGAAACGGTGCCCACAAGTGCCACTGGTGCAAACGGTCTTACGTGTCTTATACAGGAAAAAGATGTCAGGTAATGCGAAATAAATTTTTTACGTTGTTTAAACATAAGCGGTTATAAATTAACAACTTGTATGACGCGTTTAACGTCCGACTCGGTTGGCAAATATTTCAAATCGAGTATTTGATAATTTACTCGTGTTAGAATGACAAATTTTTATTGACTTAGCTATCCAAGTATAGAGGTATTTCTTTTACTACTCCTCGAGTGTTGGGAATTTTTTATTTACGCGCTGTATATCGTGGAAAAATATATTTTTTTAAAAACATCCTCCGTGTATGTTTAGATAATGTTTTATTGACTTTTTTTGAGGGAGGCGAGGGGAAGGGGAGATCTACATTTTGTCAAAATATAACTTGTCACGAGCTTCTAACGTAAGTATAGGAGTACAAGATACGGCAAAAAAATTATGAGTCTGCCTAACGCTTACGAATTTATAATTTATGCATAATTATAGGAGAACGTAATACACATTTCAACTTTTTACTGCATATTTATTTTTTAGCCGAATTTTTATTAAAAGTGGTGGTTAATGCAGCGGGTTCGTTTCATATTTTTTCGGCTCCGATTATTCATAGTGGAATGGCCATTGTCCAATATTTTATGTATCGATATATTCCTCATTCTGCCCTCCCCCCACCACTTTAAAAATGACTCAAAATTTGATCAGAGATTGTTTTTGTGAATATCTGTGTGTACCTATTCCAGTTTTTTTTTTCTATTTGATTTAAAATGGCGATTCATTCAAATTTCGCGGCGATTTCTCGTATATATCTTTTTACCAAATTAACCTAGAAAGGTTAAACTTTGTATGCGTAGTTAGCTGAGCACCAGAATATGACATTTATTTGAATTTGAGTCATAATGTAAACCTTGAAAAGCTTTAAAGAGCTAGAATTTGAAAAAAAATCATAGTCTTTTTCATTCCTCCTTATTAAATCCATCTGAGAAGTTGAAATTTTCATGTAGAATTAGTTGAAGGTTGCAAGATGATGCCTTGAATTTACGTCAAAATTGATTCAAAATGACTGGAGATAGATTTGAAGAACACGAATGATAATTGTAGACTCACATGATTATTATGGCCTACGTTTATTACATATTCCAAATCCTCTTCACACGAGGGGGAAGAAGGGGTTAACGTCACATATTTGGCGATGTTAAACAAGAGGTAAAAAATATTCAGTCATTCCTTTTTAACGTCATTAACAGCTGAGTTATGGTTTATACTATTGGATTTCATTAACCAATGTAAAAGGTGGATTATATTTTCGTGGCCAGCGGGAAATAGTGTACCCTGTCTGTAGTTTTTCTGAAGGAGAGAGAGGTGGTGGGTCTACGTTCAAATATTATAATAAAGCAGACTGCATAATTATGTAGTATGTACGCGTACGCGGTGCTTTCCTGTATATTTTGTGGTCCCAGCCCTTTAAAAAAATTCCATATATCCTTTTGAAAAAAAAAAAAAAAAATGCTATAAGAATCAAGAAACTGTATTCAAACGCTGCTGATCCCTTCGTGTCTGAATGACACACCCAGTACCGAGTCTGGAAATCCCCCTCCCACTATACCTTACAAAAATGCCTAAAAAATTGAATTAAGGCTATACTCTTTGTTTACATTTTGACAAGAAGAGGTTCGTTTTGAACGTCAACTTCAATCGGTTATTTCTCCCTGAAAACGTAATATAATTTATTCCGACCAGTTTAATTTTATTTATTAATCTTTTAAAAAGACCTGACTTTTGAGATATTTTCGAATATTTCCTTTCCTTTTGATTTAAGAAGAGTTAAGTGAGAGAGAATTCGCGAGATATGGCAAAATTTTAAACGTTAATCATTCGTTTTAGAAATGACATGTCGAAAATTTCTCGAAATACAAGTCTTAATCTAATTCTAAAGAAGGTATTTAAAAAAAGAAATTGGAAAAAAGTTGAATTTCCATCAAGAAAAAACTGATCAAAAATTGGAAATTTTTGTTGAAATTGGTCGAAATCGTTCGCTAAAAGTACAACTCTTTGATGTATTCAGACCTTGAACGATCATTAAAGTCGCACAAGTTCGTTCAAAAACGTCTCATCAAAATGTAAACATGAAGTATCCCCTTAAGGATATGTACTACGCCCATATTTTTCAGTTTATAGGCATTTCAGATTCTTCGAGATTCGTCAGATTTTTACAACCTGCCATTTTGTATCCGTTCTGACCCAAATTCAATAGGCCGCATTCTGGTTGCCAACTAGCTCTATATACGAAGTTTGACTTTTTCAAGTCCATTCGAGGAGTTCATATAAACAATTTATGACCTCTCTCTCCTCACAGTTGTTTCTTGCTCTAACTCCTCTCCAAATCCATTTAGAGACTAAAAATGATACGTAGATTAGTTAGCTACTTGGTCTCAGTTTATCATTGACACACCCAGTACCGAGTCTGGAAATCCCACTCCCGCTATCCCTTACAAAAATGCCTAAAAAATTTAATTAAGTATATGTACTACGCCCATATTTTTCAGTTTATAGGCATTTCAGATATTTTCTACCTTTCGTTTTCCCCACCACATTTTCCCCTCCATCATTATGTATGAAAGTAGTTATTCTTATTTAAGAAATCATATGAGTCTATATTTATCAAGTTTGAACTATTTGAGACTCCTTAAGCTTTCCTCAAATTTTGATGATCTGCAATTTTGGATCCATTTTGACTAAAATTCAAGCAGTTATATACTGAGCCCCAGCCTGTGTCACATACAAAGTATGAAGTTTTTAGATTGCTTTAGTGAGGAGATGTGGGAGATTCAAGAAATTCAATAACTTAAAACTTCCTCAGAAAGCGAGTTTTTACTTCAACTCCCCTTCAAATGCACTTAGGAAGCTGAAATTTGAATATGTTTCTATTCTTGACTCATTCTTTCATATGAGATCAAAAACAAAAATTTTGAGTCATTTGTCCCTCTCCTCCGCTATCTTCAAAATTTGAGTTCTTCATCATTTTAACATAAATAAAAAAAAAAACTAACATAGATCTTCTTCGCATTTCCACTTGGAGTTTCTCACCAAATCTTCAGATTAGGTTGACTGTAATAATCATCGTTTCAAATTGAAAATTCAGATGCGAAACTGTTTCATTTTATGTAGTTGTAGTTCTAGAATTGCAAAATGATTTTTGTTTTTTTCGGGTTCTGGTTCCCGATTCAAAAGATTTGTAATCTCTCGTTTTATTAAATTTTCATCGCAGTAATGATTAAATTTTGCCCATATTTTAGTTTATCTGTGAAATTGGGCGATGGATTTTTCGGCGTAGTGCGTAAAGGCGAATGGACCACGCCATCCGGAAAAACCATGCCTGTCGCTGTAAAAGTTTTGAAACAAGATGCGCTCTCGCAACCCGGTATTATGGAAGATTTTGTTAAAGAAGTGCAGTCCATGCATCAGTTAGACGATCCTCATTTGATAAGGTAGGTTAAAAAAAAATACTTTACTCCTAACGAAATGCTGAGTCTAATGTTTATTCATCGATTACAGGTTATACGGTATAATATTAACGAAACCAATGATGATGATAACCGAATTAGCGCCTTTGGGTAGTCTTCGCGATTACCTACGAAAACAGTGCCATCTCGTTCCCATTGTATTGTTGTGGGAGTACGCGTTGCAAGTAGCCACCGGAATGTCGTACTTAGAGAAGAAAAGATTTGTGCATCGGGATTTAGCATGTAGAAATGTTTTACTTTGCAGCGTCGATAAAGTACCTAAATAATTTTAAATATTTACGCGAAAAAAAAATCACGCATTTAATCGTGTTACGCGGTCGTAGGTTAAAATTGGAGACTTTGGACTGATGAGAGCTATACCTCAAGAAGAAGACTGTTATATTATGACTGAACATAGACGCGTGCCATTTCCTTGGTGTGCGCCGGAGAGTTTGAAAACAAAGCAGTTTAGTCACGCATCCGATGTGTGGATGTACGGTGTTACTGTGTGGGAAATGTTCACATTCGGCGAAGAACCGTGGGTCGGTTTAAATGGTGCTCAGATATTGCAAAAAGTCGATAAATCAGGGGAAAGGTTATCACTTCCAGATGCCTGCCCACCTCATTTATATAAATTACTAATGAAGGTAGATTTTCGATGTATTTCTTTATTCGTTTTTTTTTTAACCATTTAAAAAAATAATATGAATTTTTTAGTGTTGGGAAAGACAGCCTAGTGATCGTCCGACATTCGATTCAATTCGCGAGAACCTTATTTCTTCTTCAATACAGTTGATGAAAGCTTCGCAAGAATATAAAGAATCCGACAGCGGATCGTTGAGTATAGAAAAAGGAGATACGATCGCTGTGATAGAAGGTATTCCAGAATCCTATTGGTGGCGTGGACAAAATTTACGAACACTTTTAATCGGGAAATTCCCCAGGTGAAGAATATTTTTTTGTTTTTATTTACCAAACCAAGAATTTTTAGTTCGTCATTTGATATGATATCGTTAACTTTTAGGTGCTTTGTCGATCCTATGCATTCAAAGCAACCAGACGTGAGTAAACCGTTGAAAAATTCTTTTAGACATACCGGACACGGTGACACTTACGGAACATCATGGGGTAATCCAGCGACTATCGAAGATTTAAGTTTTCGCAAATCTAAACCGACCAACGATACGACGTCGTCTGGAAACTCCTTCATGAATTTTCCTTCGCCTTTGAGCGATCGTAAAAAAAGTAAGGTTTATAAAATGTTCGCAAATTTTTTTGAATTTCGAGTTCTTTTGCTATTATATCAATTACATTTTTTATTTTCAGAACACAGTCCAAGACCATCGACTATTTCAGCCCATAAACAATTCAATTATTCTAAACTGAAAAATGAAAATTCCAAAGATGGTAAACAGAATCGCGAAAACGGTGCTCGACGGTCTTCCCTCTCTTCTGTTCCTTCAGCAAATAATGCGGAAGAAATTTTAATCGATATTTCTCCTCCGACTCATAACCTAAGTAACGGATTCAATTTTAATGATAAATCGATGCAACCTCCTTCCACCGTATCGATTCTAGATCTGCCTATTCCCGGCGAAGGTAATTCACGTTCTCGATACGTTTTGTTTTTTTGTTTAGTCGAGTTTCCAATAAAAAGTATAACTATTACGGCTTATTAAATTAGAGGAGTGATGCAAGGAAAGTCAAAGTTTTGGAGATATTTAAGTCTCACACCATTAGTAATCATGTCGCCCCCTTACCCATGAATTATGGGTTTCCAAGCGAAATGAGAGTATAATCCTTATTTGGGGCATCATATGCTGCATCTTCTGGGCAATGATATTCTGAAGTAGCTGGGGAAAATGGGTCTTATTTACACACCTCCTTTGTTAAAGAAAATCTTCGTGCGAAAATCTCCGTGTTATTTTTTTAGATTTCAAATTCCATGGCTGATTGGAACGTACCCATCATACTGTCATATGATGTAGTGATTCATAAACACCAACGTATTGAAATTTCAACTTATTAAATATCTCTGAGAAGAGTTTGATGAAAAAACGACTTTTCGAGAAATTTATAGATTTTTCAGCCACTTCACTCAAGTGAGTGAAAAGAAAAGTTACTCAGAATTTAATCAGATAATATTTCTGCGAACTTTTATGAATTCGATTTAAAATGGCGTTTTATTCAAATATCCCAGAAGGTTGAAAGGGCTCCAAAGATGATCGGAACTTTTGATTATGGGCTGATATGATTGAGTGAGTAAAGTTTTACTCCAGCTTATTTAAATTTCATTTTTCCAAGTGGAGTTGGAGGAAAACTAAGATTAAAAAGGACTTTTCGAGAAAATTTCGAGGCACAGAATTTCTTGCATTGTTCATATCACGCCGCCAAATATACCTAAGAAGCTCAGACTTTGTGTGTGAAATCGGTTGAGCTTCTCGACTTTGAAACAATATGAACCAAAAATAAAATATGCCTCAAAATTCGAGGAAAGTTGAGGCTTACAAACAGTTCATAATTTATAAGCATAAATTCGTATGTTCCTTTATTGATCAGTAAAGCAAAAACTCCAAACTGTGAAGTTGTTTCATCAGTAGCTGTTTTTTACCATGAAAATTCAAACAATTGAACTATAAATAATGGTATTTTTTTTACCCTTGTTGAAGGGTGTTTCTTAGTATATAGCAATAGTTTCGATGCATTAGATCGTTGCTGTTAGTAGTTCTTTTCCCTGCTTACGTGGTTTAAAATAGATTGAAAGGTGTATTAAGTAACGTATTGGTGATGAAGCTATTTTTGTGTCCTAAGCAATCCATTCTCGCTTCCAAAATGAAGTATTATAGGGATGTAATTGCAAATCTGACTTCTCCGGAAATTTCATTTATACGAATAACATACTAATACTATTATTCAGTATTTGAGGAGGGAGAGGGAATGCTAGTGTTGTCCAAACCGCTGTCCGAGGAATTTTACTATACTTGGTTATGGTATTCTTTTGACATGAGAAGCAAATTTATGAAATATGGAAATTGTGTTAACCAAAGCTATTTTTTTCTTTAAAGATCTCCAAAGATTCGTAAAATTTCGAGAAAAAAAAATTATGTTATTTGAGGCTCAAAAATAATATATCCGAAAAATTCAGTTTTTTATGTATGTCGGCTCGTTACTATGATTGAAAAATCTGGTTGGAAAACGTCAGTTCAAAGATGAAATAAGGCGAATAGGGAGAGTGTGCTTCTTTTTTCCAGAATGTTGCAAAATTGAATTTGAATTTAGATCTTCAAGTCGAATTTAGCCGAATTTCGATTGTAGTCTAATCGTAACCCAAAGCTGAAAAATTTAGATTTTTTCGTTAAAAAAAAAAAAAAAAAACTTTCAACTTTAAGATATTTGATTACAGGTGATGAAATGATTTAAATTTTTGAAGGTGCGTAGGCAATGTTCGTGAGCAAGGTGCAAACTGTTGGTAAAGATTGGAAGAACAAAAATTCCAACTATGAAATGTGAAGCCTAATTGAGTCGAAAATTTGAAACTCAAACAAAATTTTCAGAAACTGTATGCAAAACTGAATGTATATTTATATTTCATTCGAAATTCGAAATTGAAGCTGGAATAACGTTTAAAAAGAAAATTCTCGATGCTATAAGCCGAATTGGAAGTTTTATTTTTTAGCTTTGCAAACTTACTAGAATGCCCCACCTCTCTCCCAATAAATTTACACCATTGCATAAAACTTTCCAATTAAGAAATTTTTTTCTTTCTTGCACTCAAGTAAATCTTCTCTAGTAATGGGTTGGCTTGCCAGTCCAAAACTTTGGTCGCAGATGTTTCTTTGTAGTATCTATTAACGACATACGGCCCAAGTATTTGCTCGAAATCGCTTCAGGGCACATTCACTCATTCACCTTTCTTATCCATCTGCATGACCGTTTCCCAAATTCATTTAGGAAGCTCAAATTTTATACGTAAGGTCAGCTCAAAATTGTAATACGAATCCTTACATTTTAGTCGAAATAGATCCAAAATGACGAATTGACCAAAATGTGAGGAATTCTTGAAAGTCTCTATAGCTCCCAAACCCCCCCCCCACCCCGAATACCTGAAATGTGATAAGAATAAATAATATACTCCTACTTGAATCCAACAGATATGCTTTAGAAGTGCTTGATGGTACTATGCAAAAATTAACAGTTTTATCTATTATATTTAAACATATCCCTATTAAAAACTCCCCTCCTGAAAATTTTTTTTTCTTTTTTTTGTTACTTCTGTTTTGATGAAAAATTTGCTTGGTTTTTCAGAATCGGACGATATATATGCAACTGATAGACTTACTCCTCCGGCATCGACCTACACTAACGTTCCCGGATTAATGAATGACGTGATTGGTGATTCGGAAATGCCCGACCCATTTGATACATCTCATGTGTACAAACCTCCTTCGTTTCGATACTACTCGCACGTAATGGAAAACGATGCTAACTCAACCAAATATTGTAACTTGGAAAACGACACCACCAGTGGCTCGTCGCCTATTGTATTACCGACCAGTATTGAAAATAATTATCGCGATATATTAAGTAATAACGGTTCCTCGCCAATGAAAAAACTTAATTCTAATTTCATCGCAGAGTTGGAAAAAAATATCGCCTTTAAAGAAGAAAACGTTAATTCCTCCTTTCCCGCATTAAAGCCTCCGCCACAGTCGGTGAAGTCGTCTAAAAAGCAATCGAATTTTATGCCCAGCCCAGGTACGAAATCGAACCCCAGGGTAAATACGTGGTCGGCTAAATCTACGAATCTTCAAGCGGAGCAACAGAGACCGATGAGTGTATGCTTGCCTAACTCTGTCAGCTTACGAAATCTCGGTGATTCGTTGCCTTCTGCTTTATCAGTCGAGGATTTAAATTCTGCGATTGAAAACACCGGTGCTGGTAATGAAGATCAAAGGTACTCCAATGACGTCAGAGATACGGAGAGGATGTTTAACGAAATGTGGATTACAGAGCAACAAAGCGCTCATGCTGATAAACAAAATAATAGCAATAATATTTATAAAGATCCGAGCAGTAAATGTGTTAAAATTCCATTCAACAAAGAATTAGTCTCAATGTTGACGAAATCTAGTAATAGGAATATTTACGATAATTCTACAAATTACTCTAACGATACGTTCGCTAGTGCGTCGAATAGATATGGTAATAGCGAAAGTATGAACCAGTATAGATACGATCTTGAGCACTCGTCTGGTGATACTTACAATAGATACGATTCCGCAGCAAGTGTGTACGAAAGAAATATTTACGGTAATGCTGCGAATATATACGACGCTGTGCCCGAAGAAGACGGATTCCAAGATACTCGATCGAAAAATATTTATGATTCGGTAGCCGATGAATGTAACTATTATAATTTCATCAGCGAACAACATTTGCCACAGAATTCTAGATCAGATGTGCCATCAAACTCCGTAAGTATTTTAAGCTGAGTTTTTAATAGAAACAATGGCTTTTACAACCTACCTGATTTGGAAAGAAGAGACTGTGGAAGGGAGTGCTCTTCACATCTTTACATTTCAGACCATTCGTAATCGTATTACGAATGTCCATTTTTTTGGAATATTTTTTTCCTCGCGCATAGCGCCAGCGGTAATGAATGAAAATCGCTCAAAATTTGGTGAATGTTCGTATGAATTCGTAAAAGTACTTTTTTTCGATTTTCGATTCTACTCAAAATGGCGAAATACTTGAGTTTTGAGGGGCTGCCAAGACGTTCAATGCTACCCCAATGCATCGGCGTTGAAGCAAATATAACTGAAAGCAGTATTGTGGGAATCGACTCATGCGCATGCGCGAAAGTCAATGCGAGTGGTTCGGATGTGAAAAGCGGGTTATGCGCTAACTTCGCTTTACCTCTCAAATACCCGAAGCCTCTCTTTCGCTACACCGCTTTCCTTTTCTTTTGCTTAAATCTTTCTCAAATTTTCCATATACGCTAGCAATCTAGGATTCAAACTTCTTTGGGGGGGAGAAAGGGGCAAAAGACTCAAAATTTTTGTTCTTGATCTTACGTGAAACAGTAAGTCAAGGACATTAACATATTCAAATTTCAGCCTTCTAAATATGTACATTTGGAGGGAAGTTGGAGCACAAAATGCCTTTGAAGGAGAAATTACTACAGGAAATTTCATGAATCTTTTATATTCCCTCAAAAAATCGATCTGTAAAGGTCAAACTTTGTATGTAAGGTTAGTTGATAACCAAAATATGACCTCTTGAATTTGGATTGAAAAGAATCCAAAATGACAAATTGTTAACATTTAAGCATAGCTTGAGGAGCCTCAAACAATTTGCTAAAATTCGGAAAATAAGTTCTCATATGATTATAACAGTAGGATATTCAACTTCTCAAGTGTTTTAGAAGGGATAGGATAGGGGTTTTCAGACTTGGTATTATGTGTGGCCTGTAGACATGAAGGGGTTAGCTATTATTGCAAGTGTAAACAAGCCCTAATTAAAGAAATCGCCTCCATTAATGTGGCATTGCTGCTTACGCTTTTTTACCACATTAAAGAAACTTCGTTTAATGTAGTTTGATTAGTTTTTTTTACTTTTATTATTTTAGCATTCCGGCGATAAAGTGTCTTGGTTAATGGCCGAATTAGAAGGAAATACCGATAATGAAGAGTGCCTAGAAGCTTTAAACGCTTGTAACTGGGATGTTGCTGCGGCAAGTCGTTACATTAAAGTTGAAATACTTACGAGGTAATTTTACTTCCTTATCGTGTTTATTATAAAATTTATGGACCTAAAGAAATTATTAATGTGAACTTGCGCAGATTGGGTTTAGCGCCGAAACAAAGCTGCGAAAATGTTCTGCGAGAATGTAATTGGAATGTTGAAATGGCAGCCGGAAGAATACTCGACATGATAAAAACAGACTGAAATTAACGCAAAATCTCTGCTTGTGTATCGTAGTGGTTTTGTTTCTTAACTTCACCATTCATAGGACAAAGAATTTCAGTCCGACTCCATTGAAATTCCTATAATGCATTTTAATTACTCTTACTTTGTTAATAATTTATGTATTACTATTTTATGTTATTTCTGTGATATTTATCGAAATGTTAACCCAACCAGTGAAAGATATCGAAACTTCAACATTTTTTGCTATTTTGTAGAAATAGATGACTCATTCGAATTCTTTCCTGTGATTTTTCGATTCAATTTTTTTTTCTCATCGTTAAATGTTTTAAAACGTTACAATGTAATTGTATCGATTTTATTGTACTCTTTGTAACGTAATTTTTATTGATCAAATCATACAAAAAGTTGATTGCTGTAATTAAATTTTGATATGAAATATATATATATTTTTTTTAATTTTGCTGTAGTATTTTCATAATATGTCATTGTAATTGTTACCATCTTGTTTCATTACTATTTTTGGATATATTTTGATTGTTCAATATTCATCACATGTGTATGTTTTCATGAATGTATGTAAATTTATATATATCATGTTTATCTCATCGACGGTATCACTCTATGCTTAAATTCATTTTGTTTTTACGATTTTAATTTTAGAGTGAAAATTATGACTGCCTTAATGTTCAACGAAGTTAGCGTACAAATTTTTTGCCTATTCGTGGCATTTAAATTTTAATGATTGTTCATGATGAATCAGATAAGACTGCTCGTTTTAAGAATTTGAATTATTTCAACTTATTAAGTTTTATATTTACAAATGTTGAAATATTTTCGAACCATTTTAGAATTAAAAAAAAAATGCGTAAGATTTCTCGGTATTAATATTTTACAAAAATATGTATTGTTGCTATCGAAATTATCATTTTGTATGAAATACTTCGAAGCGTCTAGCACAAGTATTTTTTGAATTAGTGGTGTTGCGTTGAGATAATTAGAACAACTAAAAAGTGTTCGCTTCTTCTCTGATTTTAATTTCATTTGTTGAAACATTTTTGTATAGTTATAAGTAAGTAATGTTTTGATTTATGCTGCAATTTCCAAAGTACCATTGATGCGTCCTTTTTTTCTAAATAAAATACTGTACCTACACTTTAAACGTTAATAAATTTTATCTCATAATTTTGTTATAATTTTCAAACAATGAGGCAGTGAATTGAGGTACTTTTATTTGGTAGAACTTAACTAATAGAAAAGACATAATAACATAATTTTTTTTCGTAAAAAAAAAAATTGTAAAAAACGTTCATTCACGTAAAAATTAATTTATCAATACAAGATATTTATAAAAAATCGTAACATATTAGGTGATATAAAATTTTATCACCGTTTATCACAAATCGTTCCTAATTCTAGCTGTACATTTTTCATTTTGCTCTTTTTTACTTCAGGTAAATATTTCTAACTCTTCAAGTTCAACGCGTAAATTAATTTTTGAGCAAGCTTACCAATAATAACCTTTTAGGTTAACAAAAACTAAAAATATTAATATCTTAACATAAAAATATATCCAACTAAATATTAAGAAGAAAACAATTTGAAAATTGTTATGAAAATAAATAATCTTAAAAATAAGTCTGCAGGATTTTATCCCAAAATGAAAGTTTTATTTAGCTTGTTTAAATTTTTATTCATTTGTACTTAAATTAAATTCAATAAAATAGGAATACTAAAACTAAATTTTTTAACAAGATCATTACCATCCAGAAAGAAATATTTTATAATTTTAAATTACGTTTAGTATAAAACAAATTTTGGGTTAAAATTTCCCATATTTTTTATATTTTATGATTTATGGATTCAATAATTTTGTTTCATCACAAAGAAGTGAACTTGACTTTTGAAACAAAAAGCTCTTGGATTGTGTTTCGCTGACTAAAAACGTTTACTGTTCCATCCATAACACCGGATAAGAAATCGTGAGTAATGAATTTCGAAAAAAATTTTAAATTATTTTTCACCACCATTTGGTGAAAGATGTCTTAATTATATAAGTAGCACTTCTCAGATCTCATCTTGATAAATCATATCTTCATATCAGCATGTATGTAACTTCACTTCACCAATTAATCGTGAAGTGTTGGAAATTCGTTACACTCTTAGCATTGCGCGGCGTTTTCTCGTATAACATTAGCTATGACAATGTATTTTTTAATCATTGTCCAAACAAAATACTCTCTGCTAATTCTTGCCGAGAGCATTCTTTTCTTCCGTACAATTTGTCCATTAGCCTTTATAATTTCTGTGTTGCAAATAGGCCACATTATGATTAACTTTAGTTCGATTTAAAAACTCCATAGATATATTATTCCAATGTTTCTCATCAATATAATCTTGTTTAGAATAGGGCCTACCGCTTGGCGATGATTTCCTCCAACCGTCCATATATTTTTGTTGAATATTATCTTGCTTTTTTTGCGATTCGAAAGAACTGGTTTCACTCGAGTCTTCTGATGTACCTAATCCTAAATCTTTTTCGTGAGCGGTGTATTTTTTGTCGACGTTATAAAATACCATAGATGATCCTTGTACCATTCCGTGTAAAGGTATGCCGAAATGTTTTGGATTATGATTATGGAAATTGGACATTGGTGGAGGTGGTGGTGGTGGTAACGTTGGATAAGGAACACAGTACGCTGATGCGAATTTTTTATCCGGCTTTACGCGTTTATTCCTCTCGAATAATGATAGTAATACCGGCAACAAGAAAATACCGTGCATAGCGCCGAAAAACGTGACTAAAAATATCATCTTGAAGAAAACTAAAAATATGTAACTTCCTACAAATAATAATGCTCCGACTCCTAAAATGGTGCTCAGAGCTCCTTGGAATACTGGTAATCCTAACGAATATAAACTCTCTTTCGTTTTTTCTTTGCAGTTACCTTCTTTGGACGACATGTAGGCATAACAAATATGCGCCGTGAAATCGACCGAGAATCCGATGCACATGATTAAATTCACCATCGATATTGAATCTAGATTTACGTTCCATAAAGCCATGTATCCGACGACGCCAATTTCAATCGATACGATGGAAAATGCCACCCAAAACGAGCACAAGAAGTTTGGAATGAGTAGGAATGTAATGACCATCATTATTAATCCGCCGACGAACATCGATTGCATTGTAGTTGGTCTAACTAGTTCGAACTATTGATGAAAATTAGGTTAGAATCTGTGATTTAATAGTTTTCTACTTTATAGTTATCGTTTAACTTACATGATCAAAAAATACAAAATTGGGATGAAAAACTGTAGCATTGAAGGAAGATTTGTCAGCGATTTCTCTCAAATGGTTGACCATTTCCTTTTCAAGGTTTCCATCTGTAATGTTGACTGTTTGGATTACGAAACGAGAAGCTACGATTTTTGATTCGTTTTTGTTTAATTTCACATCCAAGGAAAACGGGTTTGTTGGAAACAGCCATGTCTGTAAAAATTATGTTAAATTATTATTCGTAAATATCAATGTAAGCAAAAATAAATACCTAAATAAATAAATAAATAAATAAATGAATAAACGATTACACCTCCTAAATTAAACATGTATTAAAATAACTACCTATGCAGTATACATGTCATAGGGTGGATGTGATTTTTTTTCGAAAATTGACAACTCGTCGTTTATAAGAGCCACCAAATAGCTTGAAAACATGTCCAATATATTTTCGACAACGGCCTAACTAGGCACTTTCTTGGGCAAGACAGGGTACAGCAAAAATTTGTAGCAGTAATACGTTTTTTATTGTACTAAGAGTGTGTGACTTTGGTGCCATAACTAAGTACATATTAGCCCTTATTTCGGCCTAATATATTATAGAAATTGAAATTCAATCTATGCTGAATAAATACAACGAAAATATTCATTGAGAAGGTTGTTCAAAGAAAAAGCAAGATTTTTAGAAAAAAAAATTCAGGAAAATTTCTACTTTCTTAATGTTTGTATATATTTTTTTTTTTACAAATACTGTGCAATTTACGGATTAATTTTTTTATCATCATTCAGTTTTTCCATTACCTGCTTCTCCTTATCTATAAACCAATGCGAATTTTTCAGAAATTTAAAACTTGGAAAAAATCTAAAATTCTCAATTTCCATTATTTCTATAATTAATAATTATAAATAAATTTTAAAACATGTACGTATAAACTCTTTATTGTTTTCCATTAAAATTTCTGCTTGTCACACATAAAATGAACGATTTTTTTTGTTTCAATGAATTGTTTTCATAGTCTCGAAGCAAGGGGCTGAGGTAACTCATGGTTATGCCCATGATTCAAAGATATCAACTTTCCTAAGAAAATTCTAATGCATAATGATTACAATAACCTCAGTTTCAAAATTGATAAGTTGAGAACAATTGTAGAATTTTCTCAGGAACTTAAAAAGCCTACCCCTCAAAAAATCAAACAATTTCTTAAAATTTCAAAATTTTACCTCATTAGGTAATTGACCTAAATTTTTGTGTATTAATTATCGCAGGAGCAACGAAATCTTGACAAACATTTGGAAACTAGGTATTAATTTTTGAGATCTATTTTCAAATTTTGAGTTCATACCAAAGGCAAAGTTGAACTCCTAATAGATATATTATAGACCTACTTATTGAATAATTTTGAATGTTTTCCAGCTAAATGTTTTTGAGTGATATGGTAACCTTAAAACATTTACAACCTCAAGGTTTTTAATTTTCGAAGAAAAACTTATTTTCAATCAACACTATCTTGCGTATGTTTGAAATAACAAGTTTTACTTACTTCTTTTAGAGTTGAAATGAATGATTCCGCTGTATCCGTAGTCATATTATTTCTTTCAGCATATCCCGTGAACGCTCGTAACCAAGATTCCGTATATAAAGATGACGAAGCAATAAAAGGCGAGCTTTCAAAACTTCTCGTTAAATTTTCTATTTCATTTTGCACACTAACATTCCAGTAATCATATTCTCCCGCAATTACCACCTAAGAAAAATTGTAATTATTCAGTTAAATAAGAAAAATAGGTATTCACCTATTTAACTCGAATGTTATTCATGCCCGTTTACTTGAATTCTATAGGGATATTCTCTGAAGTAAAAGTCTTCCCTATCGTAAAATTCTACCGAATACGAATCCGGTTTTGAAAGTTTTCTACGCTGTAATCCTTCTTGAATTCTTGTAGTACCATAAATAGCTCCGGCTAGATATGCGACGAAAATTAAAATGATTAACATTTTAACAGGCCATTTACTCAAATTATTTCCGAGGAAATCTCTGCACCAAACCATAACTCCGTTTTCTGGGTTATCTTTGGGATTATCGGGATCTTTCAAGTTTATTCCGCCGGTACAAAAAATGCGATATAACCAAGATTTGTTACCTAAAAAAAACAGAATGTTGAGAAATATGTTTTTCACGAAGTATAGGTATTTAAAATTATCTCGTGAAAAGAAAAGTCGACTAACTGGCAAGTGAAACAGGAAGCACTGGAATGCATGTAATGGAATGAGCATTTTTTTGCTCGAGGTAACCATAAATTGCAACACATGCCGTAAAAAATGTTATATGCCAAATTAGAATAAATGTCACCGCTAAACCTATACAGTGAAAAATAATAATAATAAATGTTAAATCTTTTATTTCAGATATTTAAAAAAAAAATATCATGATGCAAGAAAAAAATTACGAAAAAACAACGCAATTTACCTGTGTAAATGCAGAATATTTGTATTGCAGGAAAAGGACTATTTCTACCAATCCATAAACTTATGACATCAGTTAAAGAAGTAATTGTTATCGATACCGCAGCTTCAGACAGCATGTTTGCTGTTCTTTCTGGAACATTCATCGTAACCGGAGTTCTTCTCCAAGCAGCCAACATAACAAAGGTGTCGTCAATACCAATACCTTTGAAAAAATTATAAGAAAAAGATCATTTAATTATCAAAAAAATTGAGAAAAAAATAAAGATTCATTATTTATTTGATTAATTTTTTCATATTTGTTTTTAATTGTTCAAATAAATTTTTTCTATATGTTTGAGATTTTTTTTCACATTTTTCAAATATCACAGCATGGAACATTGTTTTATTTCAGAATCAGGTAATTGCATATTTTGGTTTTTACTTGCGACTACGAAACATGAAAAGCAGGTCTATATTCCTTTATTCGGGTATAACATTTTCATTTCATTTGTTTTAAATCTCCAACAAAAAATTTGAATAGATTTTTATGCATTTTTTTAATATTTTTAAAATGTTCGAGATGTTTCTTAGGTTTTGAAACTTTAAAAATTTCCAAGAATTAGATAGATTTTTGCACGTGTTTTTTTTTAAACCAAAAATTTTAGTACTCGTATGATAATCTATGCTTAACAAAGTTAGTGAAACAGCTGTGAATTTTTTTTATTTTTTCTTTGTTCTCATGAGCTCCAAAAAGAGAAATCATAATTTTTATTTTATCAAGCACTGAATGAAAATTTCTTCCTTGGACTTCCATGGTGAGTGTTCTTTAGGACTAAAGAGGGAAGGGGCTTGATTAGTTGTAGAAAAATACATATAATTACAGCCAAAAGGACGAGGTACTTGAATTTTAAAACATCATAATATGTACTGTCATTTTCTGTGGAAAATGGATTGAACACTTATTGTATAAGAGTTTTTAAATTGAAGGTTCTGGGGCAAAATATGTAGTTAAATTTAAATTTAAATTTTAATAATTATGGTAAAGCATGTACACTACCTATCTACTGAACATGTATTTAATATCTTCTTTTAACCTGATTGCTTGAAAACTCTGTTACAGACACTCAACTATTAGTAAAATAAAAATAAAAACAAAAATACATACTACATGTTAAAAACGGCGCAGCTAACACCATTCCGATGAAATCGTAGCCCAGATACATAGCCAATCCAAATGCCGCCATTGTGCCCATAACAGCGGAAAAATTTCCCAGTAATCCCAACATGGGCTTTGATCTCACCCAATCAGTCATCATACACGTAACAACAGAAAATATTGTCATTGTTATGAAAGTAATTAAGAAGTATGGAATCACAGATCGTGTATTTCTTTCCAATTCCACATCCAAAGTTCGAGATGCAAATCTTGCCGTTGAAATGAATTGAAAGGTGTTATTCTTTTCTAATTTTTCCACAGTTTCCAAAAATGTTTCTTCCCATAGTGCTCCTCTAAAAAAAACATACATATAAATAATATATAAGCTAATAAAATTATAATTAGGTAGGTATTTCGAGAACCAATACGTGGAGTAGGCATAGGCATAAAAACAAACAAACCTTTCATCTTGCATCTTGGTATCGTCCGTAACGAAGTACAACAATTGAACACTGGGCACACGTTCGATAACATCATCTTCACCCAAAACTGATCCACCGAAAAATGCGGGAAACGCGTGCACATCCCATGTTACCGGGTTGATCATAACAGGAAATGTTAAATTAAGTTGTTTCTTTTCAACTTGATCCATTACTTGATCTAGGTTCAAAATATCGTTTTCAAAGCATTCACCCATCCACCTGGCGCAAATTTCACGGTAACTGAATATTTCCTCGGGTTCTCCGAAGGTTATTGTCATATTTTTTATTGCATCGTCTAGTAATCTTAGCTCCTTCCATATAGCACTAGTTAACATATTATCGCCGACTTTTGGTAGAATGATTAATCTGGCATATCTTCCTGAAAATAAAGTTCATGTAATTTTTTTTTTAGCTAGAATTAAGGAAAAGATAATAGGTGTCAGGGCTAGAAGGTCAGACGAAAGCTCAGAATTGGTCAGTTTCAAAGTCAATTATGAAGCTGATAGACAAAAGCTCAAGCTTTAGTTTTCATAAAGCTAAAAGCTATTGGCGCAATATTTATTTTTCGTTTTTTTTTTTTTTTTTTTTTTTTTTTTTTACAGAAACATAAAATTGTAAACTGGTAGAATATATGTATAAATTGTCACTGTCATAGATGCATTTACTGTTAGGTATTATGTTATCTAGCAGCTCATAAATTTCTTTATGAATGCTGAAATTTGTTAAAATTACTTAAACTATGCAGAATACTGCGGACGCTGAAGTAAACCACAATCAATACCTAGTGTAAAGCCAAAGTTATTAAGCTATACTTTTCAGCCTTTTAACTCTGATAGGTGCCCATTATTTTTATATTTTATCTGAATTTTCAATGAGAACGATCTCATACTGTCGGATTTGGTAAAGAGTGCTGATGATTTGAAGTCATATGGCAAATGTGCAATTTTTTTCTTTACACATTTATATGTTTTTTTATCTTTTCCCAATTCGTAGCGTGAAAGTGTGGTGATAAAAATCACTCAAAATTTGGTCAATCGTTGTTTTTGTGAAAATACGGAGCTAATTCTTTCAGATTTGTCATTTACTCAAATTTTGAGCGAAGCTGCTGGAACTCCCAATACCTCAAAATTTTCAAGTTGCGTGATAGAACAAAATGAGGACATTCCTGATCATAACGTCACATGATAAATAAATTATATAAGGACACTAACATATTTAAATTTCGGTTTTTCAAATGATTTCTAAGGTGAGTTTTAAAAATGATTTTTGAAGCAAAATAGGCCAAGGAAAATCCATGAGTTGGTCATGTCTTCTCGCCAGGACTAGATTAAAGATAAGCAAGACCTGAGGCTAATGAAGAGTTCGAAATCTCCGAAAAACTCAACTCCCCTTTCCGTTTCATTACCTCCAAAAAATCAAATATCTAAATAATTTTTCGATGTAATAGGTACGTATTTGTATAATTTTATTTTTGAATTTCTCTCATTATTTTTAAATAAAAAATCGAAACGCAAAGGGCTTCCGAACAATTGCTCGGCGGCCACAACACCCCGAATCCCTCCTTAATGCGTACCTGCTTCTCACCAAATATCCTCAGAAAGCTGAAATTACGTATGTAAGTTCAATATAGGAATACGAGTCCTCAAGGTAACCTTGAAATGAACCCACAATAGCAAATGAACCAAAATTAGGGAATATTTAAGGGACTTCAAATTATTAACGTTTAATGAGTATAAGCCCATATGATTCCTGAAGGCAAGAAGTGTTGTTTGCCGTAAATTCAAACGAAGATGAGGGTGGGAGCACAGAATTTTGCTCAGCTCTCTCAAACCTTAAATTTCCCTCCCCAAAGTTTTGCGGTGTACATGTAATAAAATAGTCTCATGGGTTATTTTTTAGTAAAAGACATTTTTTGTTTAATGTGACCATGGCTTTAAACCCCTGAACATGAATTAATTATCTTCCCCAATGCTTCTGACGTGATTTTGGAGAGATTAGCCATAGTATTATACCTGGAAGTGGGTGTAAGGGTGTTAAAAATAACATAGGAGTCTGAATATACTCTCATTAAAAACTCAGCTATAGAAAGGGGAATATGGCTGCTTGCGATTCTTTTTCAAATTTAAAAAAACAAAAAATATACCGTACGTATGTACGTATTTCTGTTTATCAAATTAGAGAAAAATTACCTTGTCTTGTGATTCTAGACGGATTAAATCTCTGCGAATAGTTCATTTTAAAAAATGTTTCCACGATTGTCCGCTCCGCCTTCGCCGGTCCATTTTCCGGACTGAACAGATATTCTGAATCCATTTCATAATGTAGTTTTTGGAAGCCAGTGACACAAATGAGAGTGAGAAAAACAGGAACAAGTAGAAAGTAACCAGGATTTGTGGCAACTATGTATCCTAATTTGTAAAATAATTTCTTTAACGTTATATCAACGCAATTCACTTTAACCATTTTCGAAATGTATTCGTTCTTTTTTGCCTTAAATAAGATTGAATTTTATTTCGATATTTTTTAAATGAGAATTTATTCTTTTTATGTCTAATTATCGCTTTGTACGGTAGATATTCAACCGAAACCGCCAGCTTAATGTATTCCACCATCGGTAATGTTTAGTTATAATTCTGAAACAAAAATATAATTTACCTATTGAAAAATGTAAAATGATACATCTCCGAGAGCATTAATTGTCTACGATAGATTAAGTTGAAGTATGCTTCAAATTACACGAAGAATTATTTTATTATAAGTATTAAATTCAAATTTCTTTTCTGCCCGTCTCTCGGTATGCCGTATGGTGAGGTAGGTACCGCTATTTGTGTTGAACGAAAAGTATGTCAGTCACACCTACATTTGCGCGTGAATCTTTGAGAATAACGGTATAACGAATAAACTCGTAAGGTGAATTTTAAAGAAAATCAAATACCTAACTACTGATTAGAACTGAGTAATTTTTGTTGGTTCATTGAAACTCTAGAAACTGTGTAGATTACGAAAAACCGGTTCAGTATTGAACTACTTTCGGAAGCTAGATTTGGAGACATCTTCGTTGTCCATGTTTTTTTGTTTTTGTTTTTTTTTTTTATGTTGTCTGGATTACTTTACTCGTGTGATAATAATGGTCATGCCTATTAATTATCATTGTTCTTTAAAGATCGAATTTTTTAAATGTTAAAAACATTCACCTTTCATTAAAGTAAGGTGGATCTACATGTGTTTCTGTAGGAAATATTTTTTTTGATTTATTGAAAATGATTTGATAGGGTCAAAGTACCTAAGTGGCTCGAAGGAGAACAACCTGTATGATCATAGTTTGTCTTAGTAGTCTCGCAGAATATAAAAAAAATTGTGGTGTATCATAGATATACCGAGATATCCCGAACATCTAAATATAATTGTTCCTATCACTTTATCCGCAACTATTCGCTATCACACAGAAGTTTTTTTTACGACAAAAAATTGATCGAAATTGATGAAAGGAAAATGATTGTATATGTGCTGAAGATAATTTTCGAGAAAGAGAAAGTACAATTGAGTATCGTTCATTAATTAACAAGAATATACTCGTATTCTCATTCGATATATAATAGAACACGCGAACATTTTAAAAAAAGAGAAAATGTCGTAATATTTGTAATTGTAACGAAGCAATAAGAACATATATATAAATGATTTTCCATCATATTTGGTATTAAAATTTTAAAATTACAGAATTTATTTATCACAAATACGTTGAACCCATCCTTGCTTGAAACGAGACAAAAATGAGAAAAAGTTCATATGAGGCTTCTCTCACTTAAATTATCGGACATCTGCGTGTTCTCATATTAGGACGATAATTGCGATATTAGACTTTAATAACATGGTAGTTCTTTGAAAACATCTTTACCATAGTTATTTTTCTGTGACTGTTATACGTCTGGTCAACGCACTTGACTTGACCGCAGATCAACAGGTACTTGTACTGCACGGGTTCGACCTTCATTCTAATTTCTGGTCATGAATACTTAAGAATTTCATGCTGTATTATATTAGTCGGATTTTTTTCTCTCTAAGCCCATTACCCATGTGTTTACACGTTGGAATTAAATTTTTTAATTAATTTTAGGCTAATCATTTTTAACCTGAATGTGTCAGTTTTTGTAATTATGCCTAAAATTCATTGAATATTTTATTGTTTCATGGATGCTGGTAAAATAAATACTAATACGCTATCTACATTACAAAAAAGCCGATCAATCAGACCTACTTACATGGCATTACTTTTCAAACATTTTTAGTATTAGCATATATTAACCATACATAGATAGCCGATCACTCATAAATGTTGAAAAAGGAGCCAGAAAGTTTTTCATTAATATCTAGGATAAAAATTGAGTTGAAGTGTTCAAAAAGACCTCATTCGAAAGAGCTTGATATTTTATACACGATTCAATTTTAAAACATTATTGCCATCGATGTGAGTCTCGAATTATTTTAATAAAACTAATTCATTTTTTAGAGCGCCCTTTGTGAATGAGCTACAGTACTAAAAAATAAATTCGGCTTTTTCCTTAGTTTTTTGCAAATATCTTAAGAAAAAATATAGATAGGAAGTTTACAAGTAGCTCATTCGAAAGATCATATAATTTTGAATGTGTTTCACTTTTAAAAAACAATTGTCATTAATTTACTTGTTGAGATAATTCATAGGAAAGTAAAAAAATTGTTTTTCCAAATGAATATAACAGTAACTTTAGATTAAATTAAATGATTTTGCATCCTAATCTCTTTAACATTCATGAGCCATTCATGAACCCTCCGTCTTAAATTGTTTCCAAGATATTAGCAAAAAACATGATAAAAATTTAACATACTGTGGGCTATCTATGTAAGGTTAACCTATGGTATTATAGGTATTATAAATGTGAAAATCGAAAAAATATTTTTCCCAACTAAAGTTCATTTAATTTTTTATCGTATTTTGTTTCAATTTCATGAAGTTCTGTACGTTCAATTTTCAAAGTGAAATCATTACTCTTGATTTCGATTTTTAAAATCTGTATGTAGTGAATTAATTTTAGAAAGTAGGCATCGGGCAGCTAATACCGCCATTAAAGTTTTTTTTTGGCTTTGGTTGAATTATTTAGTACCCAGGTGTAGTAGGTAATCAGAATATTTATTTGATACTTGATGTGAATAACAATGAAAAATTGAGACAGTTCTAGCCACGTGTAACTGCATGAATACTAAACGTAGATGGGTCTAGCACAAGGCATGGGCTAAATGATAGGTATTTTTGCATGTACCTCAATTATACGTATATAATATACACATTTGCAAAATATCCCTCCATAATGCTGATTCTGTATTATGTACATACCTATGTAATTATGTTTTCAAACCACATATAGAAACATTTAGGTGGATGTACCCATTCTTATAGTTTCTCTTTCAAAGGTCTAGATTTATTTCATAGACGAATAAAAAAAGCGGCCAGATAAAGTATAAATTTTCCATGATTTCATTTCACAAGTTTGGAAATGTGTGAACACCTATAACCGGATGAGATAGTATTTTCACGATGCGTACAGTTACCCGGTAATACGAAGGTTTGTATATCAAACGCATAGCTGTGCATCATCATAGGTTAAGGTATGTAGGTCGTATCTTATAACTGCTTTTTCTATCGCTCTTCCTTTCTTTTATTCTGTCAGTTTTTTATTTCAATTTTCTCTCTCCCGATGAAAATCGTGTTCTTTTACGGTTAAGAACTATTATATTTTAGAGTCAAAATTATGTGAATACAAAAGCATGCCGCAGGTGTAAAAGGAACTTGTAATGTGTATCGTGGTAGAAATTCACTCATTAATATTAAGTAGCGCATTAATTTCTAAGGAAGTAAGTAGACACCGTAATTTTAGGAAGTGAGAAAAAATTACTAGTGGAAAAATAAGGAAATTTATTAAAATTATTTGTATTTAAATGCAATTATGCATTATCCACGAAGTGTGACTCTAAATAGGGATGAGACCAGTAAAGACGCTTAGGTAATTGTCATTAAATTATATCCGCGTTCGGGTACAATGATATCTTGGTGAAATTTAAAATCACATGGAATCCAAATAATATCTCTAAAAAACAACCGCTTGTACCATAACTGTGCTTGAAAATAAAATGAATAAAAAAAAAGTTGATAAAATCTAACATCACTTGGAAATGTAATATCTCAATAATTTCTCTTTAAATAATGAACGGTTGTGCCTGTGTGCTCTTGAAAAAATATGATTAAAAAAATGATTTGTTGACATACAAAGTCACTCGGAATTGCAATAATCTCAAGAAAAAAACAACAATCAGCTGTTATACCAATTCCTTTGAAAAAAAAAATATATAAAATAATAAATGAAAAGGAAAGAAGTTTCACGATTTACGAGTCTGTTCGTATACGAAGAAAGAAGTAGATTTCATCGCCTCAATATATAAACATATAGACGTAGTGGTTTTATACGAAGCTTAATGCAAGGTTAATGTCAAATAGAGCAAAAAGTAATGCACCTAGATAAGCAGTCATTGGTAAACATATTAGGTACAGCTCTGCCGACAGATGTGCTACTAATTATCACATTTTCTGCATTCGTTAGCTATTTCATGCATCTATCACTAGTAAACTTTAATTTAATTAACGTTAATTATTTACTTTTTTATTAGTTTGCTAAATTTTGTTGTTGTTGTAGGCACTTTTCTTCAAATTATGAATTTCATAAAGAAAAAGTATTAATTGGTGAATTATAAATACCTTTGAGAAGGCAGGAAAATAGCCATGAATTACTAATAGGTCAATAAATAAAGTATACAAGACAGTACAAATAGAAATCACGGGTCAACGAAATATCGAACTTCGAAAAGCAATAGTTTCGAATTCATGCCCACAAAAACTCATGTCAACATATGATTAAATATTTTCTCAATTTACGATGTAACCGGTCAAGTTTTATATCTTTTTATTTAAAAAATTTATATTGCAAAAAAAAACAACCTCCAAAAAATATTTTAAGACATGAAATCAGAGCTGAATGAGAAAAAAATGCATAAAAATTATGTCAAAATAGGCAAACTTTTGAATAATAAAATATTTTCAACGCATCCATCAAATTGAAAAATGCTAACTTACCTCTTGGAAATACATTTCAAGAAGTAATCAAATAGCTCGATGCCGTTTTATAAATTGCAAAAAAACACAACACTCGCGCCCACTTGATTACATAGTTACCGTCTCAAAATAAAAATAAAAAAATAAAAAAATTATCACCTCACCAAAGAACACACGACTTCATGTTTTCGAGCGCACTGCTACTCTTGTGGCAGAATATCAATCGCATTTGTAACGGACTGTTAAGTTATAAGTTCTCCAGTAAAAACAGGTTCACTTCTTGTTTATTAATGCAGTTCCAGTAAAACGTTATAGAAAGAGAGGAGTGAAGGAGAAAGCAACGGCGGCACCCATTATCGGGTATGAACTTTGAATGCTACGATTTAATGTTTTGATACTTTTTTAATCTGAGGTGTTGGAGGTCGCCTAGGATGTATCTTTGATTTCAGCGAAAAACGTGTCCAGAAAAGTTTTTAGTGCAGGTATGATTTATTTTTTTATCGCAAAAATATTACTCCACGAAGAATTTGCTGATGTTCTGAATGAAATGTTCTGGTGAAAGTAAAAAACAATTTCAAATTCCTTAAAAATACCGATTGAACATTTTTGAAAAAAGTTATTTTTAATTACTTGCCTACTTCCACTATAACAAATATTATATTTTAAAAATTCCTTATTGCATGTAATATGGACATGTTCCTTGTAATTCATTTTAAAGTTAACGAAAAAGATTAGCCTTACTTCGAAAAAAAAAATAATAATAATAAAAAGGAACAAAATGTAAAATTAGAATCATAAGCATGTAAAGAATTTTATGAAAATGATATTACATTCAGAGTAAATGAAAAATTCAATTAAAAATGCAGAAATCTTATATTAAGTTTTATGAAAAGGTTAGGTAGGTTTCTATTCCTAAATTTATTTATATCCCTTAACGCATATCGTCTAACTTCCTCAATTATTACCTCTTATAACTTGAATGGGTTAAATGCATAAAAGATGTTGGTACTTATCTTTCTCATTTATGGTAAAAGGGTTAAATGTCAACGATCAAATTTCTTTCTTTGCCGGTAAAGCATATTATTGTAGCCTTGACTTTGTATATTGACATTTTTCAAAATTTACTGAGCCATGCACTCTTTTTATTTTCTTCTCTACTAACGCGAGGTCTCATACGTTTTATTGGCTACTGTTCTCTTATTTGATTCCCACATACTAAAATCGGAATCAAATCTATTAAAACATTACAAAATCAGTTTTTAAAATTAGTTTTAAAAAAATTATTATTTTATAAAAACTCATTTACTCCTATTCAATATATGGGTCCTTTAGGTGAAAGACAGGTTGACTTCCATGAAATTCTTTTTCAAGTTTTTGAGTGACAAAACTGGCGACGATGCGCATTCCTTGACGACAAAATAAATTTTCATGTCCGAACACGTGACGTTTTTAATATTCCTTTTTCTTCGATAAATTTGGGCACTAGTTCTGCTCTGGACATAGGAACATAGGTATTTAATTCTTTTATTGAAATCAGGCCGAAGTTGAATCAATTTTAAGATTCCATCTCTGATATTTAGCGTATCGACTAGGCAGATGTAAATTGTAAGGGTGTATAGGAAAACAAGATAAAAATGAACTTTCTTGTTATTGTTCTTACTGTTTCCAGTGAAAAGCAAGGCAAGAAACATTTTATGCTTTTTCTTACCGGCACAATTTGTATAGAAAGCAAAATTTCTTGCCAGACTTTTTACTCGCAAAAAGGAATGCAGGTAAATAGAAACATCTTCAACTATGAAAATTAGCTAATTTTAAAATTGCAATAAATGAATGAAGACTAATTTTTAACATTCTTAGAACCCTAAAACATTGTTAAAATATCAATAAATTAAAAACATTATTTTTTAATTCTTTAAGACCTTCAAAAATTTTGTGAAGTTACTATTTTCCTGAAATTCAGATTTTTATCAGAAGAAAATGTTGAAAAATTCATTTTGTTAATTTTTACATTACTTAAGTTGCAACGGTAAACTTTCCATAAATTTGCCTTCCTTATTTAATTTTTCAATAAATTTCTAAAAGGGGGGACTCGTGTGGAAAAATTATTTCGGAATTCCAAATTTCCATACTCGATCACGAAACTGAAAATTTTTCAAGGGAAGGGGGTGGGAGGAATGAACTTTATACAATTATGTTCTTACAAGGGTATATGGTTGAAAATCTAAAATTCCAAAATTTTTGTTTTCTTCTTGCTTAATACTGCATTTTTTGTTATAAGAAAATTTTTTGTCTGGCTTCATGGTAAGAAGAGAACAAGACAAAAAATGAATGAAATAAATTAGAAAAGAAAGCAAGTCTTGCAAGAAATCTTGTCTTGCTTAACATCCTCAAGTATGTCATACAGTGATAGAACAAATGTCGCCTTTGGTCTAATGCAGGTTGATTGTTTTATGGGCGTTTGTTTTTTTTTGGAATGGGGATTCTTTTTCTTTTTATTTCTTGTATTTTGTTCTGTTGTAATTCCATTTTGTTTTTCTGTTTTCCATTTTAATTTGATTTATTGTTTTATTTTATTTTATTTCATTTTATTTTTGTTTAGTTTAGTTGATTTTTTTACATAAAATGAGTAAACCAAATCTTCATTTGAATTTAACTTTTTTTGCTATGATTGCATCAAACATGAGAAGAATATGGAATATCCTACTTCTTACCGATTAACTACTATCTTGTGTCAAAAGTAATTTTTACATAATTCATTATCAGTTAATAAAGTCCAAACTACAAATTGTAAAATTAAAATTCATTTTTAGTGTGTTTTAATGCTTTAAATGGTCATAACTCATTTTAAATACATTACCACAACAGCTTCAAGTCTACAAAAATAAAATTATAAGAATGATTTTTCTGTTGTCTTTCAACTATTTGCTCCGAAGCGTAAAAACCAAATATCAGTTCAATGGGAATGAAAATTTTTGTGCCCCTTGATATTTACTACAATCCTATACACTTACGTTGGTGTTTTATAAGTTGCATTATTTTTTCAACTTAATTTTCGTTTTGTGTTAAATAAGTTGCCTAACAAAGCCCTCAATATCCTACATTATTCAGTAAAAGTATATAGCGGCACTAGTGGCGTATTTCTGTACTACCATCAGTGTTTTCACAATCTGCCTTTTCAAGGTAAAATTCAGCGACAACAACGACTACTAGGCGCTCACTTCGGTTGTTTTTCTTCACAAATTTTAAAATTTGAAATCATAGTACTTGAATTTGGGTCGTCTGAATCGGTGCTATTTGTTGTGACGATATTTTACTTCAACCTAAAACTATTCAGCGATTGTCATCAAGTAAGTACAACACACTAAAATTGCGTAATCCTTTACTTTACAACTTGAAAAGCGATTGTAGTCTCTTCACTTTCGATTTTGTAATTATTGATATGATGGGAAAGGGTTTCCTGACCAACCATACACTCTTTGATAACATGTGTTTTCAGTTAGAATAACTGGATTAAAAAATTGACAGGATGACTTTGATCGACTGTGGTTTTGAATCTCATTATATTCCACATCAATGTGTTTAAATGTCTCGTTGCTTACTGATAAGTGCAATTCCGTAACATAACAATGGGTGGTGTTATGTTTGAACAAAATTCTCTTTGTGATCTGCTACATATATTGCTAATTTGATGTCAAATATTGGTATTTGTTTCCCTTGTAATTGCTCATTTGTGAACCAGTATCCGCAAGAATGAAAAAGTATTTTACCAAAAGATATCCTGCATAAGAATGTTGAAGAAGTAATGAAAACATTGTTTTGCTTTCAGCTGTTTATCGCTATTCTTGTTTTCTATGGATCTGAAGATGTGCTTTCCCTTGCATAGATATTCTTGATGGTGAGTGTTTTAAATTCACATGCAGAATTCAACTGCAGTTTTCGTATCCATTTGTTGAAAACATGACCTAAATTTTGTTGGAGTAGCATGTTTATTTTTCTGCTGTACAAATAGCTGTCGTTGAATGAAAATTATAATGTAACGAAGAGATTTTTTCTTTTTTCGTAGTTTTTCCATGCTCGTGATCACTAGGTTTATATCAGATCATTCAAACCACTTTTATTTTTAAGTGTGAATTTTTGATTTTTTTTTCTTCTTTCATCGTCTCTAAATTGTTGGTAAACTATACACTTTCATTATTCAGTTCTCATTACTTTTTGGTCGTTTGTAAATTACTTGAAAAGTATCAGTGAAAGAGCATCGATCTCCCTATGGCAATTTTTCTGGTAAAGAAAACTTAACCTTTTATAAACCCGCAATTTACCCAAACACTGAAATTATAATTTGGATTATAGCCCAATTTTTATGAGCATCGTGTTCAGATAAATATAGCATATACATTTTTCTTATTCGAAATACGAGTGTGTCGCCAACGTAGGCGTACAAATAAAATCGTATTGTAGTCGCCTCGTTAAACAAGTCGAATTCGAATTTCAAATGTGAAAGAACACGGAAGTCAGCAGACGTATTTAATGACTCAAGTGCCCAATAGTTTACAATAGGGCATGGTATGGTTACTTCACCATTTGGTTGTAATTTAATTCTCGCCTTGACCTACATTTGCCTCCCTGTTCACGTTATAAGCCTTGCATTAATAAACGTGAAATGTCCTATTATCAGTTTTTAATTTTATTGACATTTTCGAGAGATTAAATTCATCGAAAAAAAAATTTCAACCAGGAAATTCTTCACTATGTACCAAAGAATCGCTGCAGTCATAACACTGCATGGGTTATATCCCGCGAAAATATTTTACATTATCAATTATCTAAGAGGTAACTAACACAGTATTATGTGTTATCTTATGATACAGCTCGAATCGTAAACTAGGACAAGCGATGTTTTCATATTTCAATGTCGCTCGCATTCAGACTGTTCACTTTTATCGTCTTGTAACGTTGATAACCTAATTTTTTAATCATATACTCCTTTCCTTTGGTACCGACGTGGTTGCGATGCATTTAATTTGACTCTTCGTCGCGTTAATACGATGATGAGTTTTAATAAATATGTCTTTTCTTATCTATGCTCGTTTCCTGTTTATTTCCTTGGTCGGTTATTGTGTTATGAAATTCATCCACTTCAGAAATATTTATTTTGAGTAAGATGTGCAATGGATTTTCAAAACATAACAATTTTTGTTAGCAAATCTGAAAATATGCATAAGTTTTTCATGTATTTTTATTTTTTTTTTTAAATATTCTTTTCGAGTTGACTCCAGTTTCAGATGCAATTCTACTAGAATAAATTTCATTTCGTCAAAATTCTCCTCTATACTATAGTACCAAGTGTCCACGAACTTGATACGAAAATTTAGCAGTATAGTACGAATTTTTCAAAAATTTTCCATTAATAAAAAAAAAAATTAAAAATATGGAATTTCCTCCATTTACTTTTTTTTAGTGCGCGTAGAGTATCGAAAAACCCAAAAATAGTAGTTTTTGATTGTTCTTAGTTATTCTTAGTTTATAACTCATCATAATAAAATATTTAAAAAAATTAAAACTTCTGTGTTACTGGAGAAGAGTTTTTGATAGAAGCATACTCAAACCTACATCATTGTCAGGTAATCTCTTTACTACACACCTACATCCAGTATCCAGGCTGCAAAACCTTAAAACCACCTGAGAGTTCAATTTGGCATAAGTTTTACTTCTTTTCTCCAGTAATCATACGAGTCTATATTTCATCATTGAGTTTAAGCTATTTGGAGCCACTTGAGTATGCTTTGGATTCTAGCTTATTCGCCATTTCCAGTTTATTTCGAAATAAATTTGAGAGCTTATATACGAAATTAGAGTTTTGCAAGTATATTCCGTGAAGAGATATAATAAAATGACCGAAATAAGGATTTTTGTATTGTAAATGTCGCTACTCTGGGAGCCCTTAGTTCCTCTGAAAATAGTCCCTAGAAGTTTAAAATTTAACGTAGTTATTTCCAATACGAAATGGAATAAGATATTAAATTTTATCGCTGTTGAAAGACTTTATTTTTTCATTCCTCCCTAAGGGATAGGTTTGGCTTGATTTCTCACCTTCTAATGCATCATACGCAGGAAATGGATTAGGCATTTATTGTAAGAAATTGAAAGTTCAATCATTTTGTACGCAACTGTTTTACTCATAAACTTCATAATTGTGTAAATAAACGATAAAATCATACCTAAATGAATAATTATGCTGAATCGCCAAGTTCGAAAAACCAGCAAGGAGCTTCTCAGGCTTGGGGAAGCATTTTTTCGAAAAAAATGATCGTAACTTTATTCATTCAAAGTAAAAATAGATTAATTTTGTTCATAATCATTATTTGTGTTCGTGCCATATTCATTGAGAGATATGCAAAAAACCAATTTTTGCAACGTTTTTATCTCCCTTGAGACTGAACGAAAGGAAATTTTAAGGTTAATTTGGGTAGCACTCTTGACGTGTGTACTCAAAATTGTATTTCTTTAGTCATTTTTACTAGAAAGGGCTGGTGTCTTCTGGGGAAATAATGGAGTTGTGGACATTGCATAATTTTCATTTCTGAAATGCCCTTAATCGATGAAGTTGATGTCTCCAAGGCTACTGCGAAGCTCTTTCCAGACCAAATTTTGACCTTTTGACAGCCCTACCCTTTACTGAGCATATTTTCGGGTGAGAAAATAAGGTGTTTCGATTTAGAGCGTACATGAGTTCATTTCTCTAGCCAACGTCAATGGGAGGTGTTTTGATTTTCAGCTCATACATTCAGCAGGTCTACAGCTAAGTAATGGGGAGGGGGCAGATAAATTTTTTCGAGGGGCATACATTTTTTGTTGGACAAGAAATTTATGAATATACTTCTGAACATAATTTTAAAAAATGAACAATTTTTTGTAATGATTCATAGCAATTGGAGTAATCATAAGCAATTAAATTTGATGTTTTTTTTTTTTTCAATTCAAGAAATTTATTTCAGTATAGATTTGCGAGATTACTGTTACTATAGGAAAATTATAAGATTGAACGTAAATATGAATAATATTTAAGTATTGAAGAAAGTGAGTTTGTGAGGGAGCCTTATGACCCCCAAATCCCCCCTCCTTGCTTACGAGCCTTAAGCCAACTTTTAAAAACTTACGATAAATGAAAGTTGTCCCCAGAAAATAGACTATTCATAACAATCAATGTTTGGTTATACTAAAAAAAATAACCTAGTAATGAAATTATGTGCTTGAGAATTTAGTTGATTTTAAAATATTCCAATTTCAATAAATTACCAACACCTCTTTTTGTTGTCTAGCAACATGCTTTGCAGAAATGTTGAATAAATCGCAGATTCTAATTCTTGAAGGCGTTGAATACACGGCGTATTATTTCTTTCCATTTTTCAGTATCAATAGTGTGAGAAACTGATAACCTGTGCCATTGTACTAGGTCGTGTAAGTTACCATTGAAGAAAAAAATAATAAAGGCATGAAAAAGCACCGTCCATTAATATCGCGGAGACGTGTATAATGCTGAAAGTTTCTCTTCTCATATTTTCATTTCTTAACTATTCAAAATTTTCGAATATAATTCAGAGAAATTTATTCGTATTGACAGAAATGGTAATAATTGGCTTTCTTTTCATAAATTAAAGTTATATCTTTCACAGAAGCAAAGTCGATAAACCAAGCCTAGATGAAACCGTACAAAGTGATCATTACCAATTCGAACCGAATTTCAGTGAAATATTTCTGAATGAAATTTCCTTAAATTCTATTCAAAATAACTCGTTCAATTAATGACGATTATATCCATTTATACGCGCACGTTGACGATTATTAAATGCGTATCGATTTTACAACTGTAACCAGTAACTGGTGAATTTCTAGTACCCGCGTTCTTTGTGAAACGGCTGGCTTCATTTAAGGATATGTTTCATTTGTATGTAACGAAATATAAGAGCTATTGAAATTGTCATTTTCCGCCCGTATATAATCGGTGTTTTATTTTTCAGTCTTCGTACGCGTAATAAATGAGTTCTCGTGTTGGGACGGTGTAACGTCGTCAACGACGACGGTATTTGAATATCGCGATTTTAGAACTTCTTTACACTTCTGGTCGTCGTGTTCTTCGCCTTCATGTACGATAGTAATTGTAAATAATATTGAGAACGTGTGTGATTGTAGGAAGCTGTATTAACTAGTTTTAATGTTCTCCCCGTGCACGTTTGTTCAAGGTTACACGTTAACTTCTTTAACCAGCATGCTTATTTGACCTTAGTCGCTGATTTCAACGTTCTATTCGTCCCCTTTCTTCCTTTACCTAACTACCTACTACCATGGATACGGCGGATGATTTTTTCACATTATGTACCGCTTCGATCGCGTTTCAAGTCTTCCATAGGATACGCGACTGTACCAATTAAATGCCGGAAATATACTTACTTTTCCGAAGAATGTCGAATACAGTGGTAAACGAGCGCCCAACGTAGAACCTTGTTCGAAGACCAAATTCGTATGCGCGTTTTTTACGCTCTTCCCCTATTCTGTTCCCCCTCTCGGGCTTCGTGTGTTTCTTAATTTATCTGTAATAATGAGCAACATAAGGCGACGTAGTTCGCGGTATAAGGGGAGAGGGGTAATACGTCGCAGAATTGGGGTTCTGGACTGGCCTAACGTTACTTGTATTAGCGCAAGAAATTTCGTCAACTTTCAAGGTACTCGGATAGGGCTTTTGCGAAGGATGTGTTCAAGAATAACTAGATTTTATGGCGTTTTTACGGTCTCGTCGGCGTGATTTATATGTCGGCGCGTTTAATGCGACTTTTAGTTCCGGTAGCGAATCATCATTTGGAAGAGATGTCGTAAAGAACTTACCATAGTTTTTCTCCGATTGCTCGTATTTTTAGTATATGCCGAATCATACTTGGCTGTAGGATGAGGCGAGTTTACTGTGTTTGCTACATTTCTGAATTATTTTCACAAATTGCAAAAGTTACGACATCGCAGCGTCGAAATAAACCAGTTTTAAGATTATATTATTCGGACAAATACAAGTTTATAATATTGTAACGAATGCTTTTTTTTTTTTTTGGTGAAAAAAAAAACAGCTGATTTTACGCGATTCTAGTTTCTTCTGATGAGACCAATAAATAATAATCAGTGAGAAATAGGGAATATAGACGATTGATTAGATAGCTCATGCTATTGGTCATCATTGAAATAGCTGAATGGATGAAAAATGTTTGATTATTAGTTTTCACTTGGTAGCTTTCATGTTCGATTTTATGCAGTGTAGTACTCCACTTCCCCAACAAAAAAAATAAAATAAAATAATAATAATAATAATAATAATAATAATAATAATAATGCTCTTCGTTTGGCAATTGTTTTAAATTGTCGAGAATGATTCCTTTATGTATATGAAAAATATCCCTTAGGTTTTCGTCTTAGTTTTTTTTTTGTGAGTTAATTAGCCAAGTGCGTCATGGAAGAAATAGCTCAGTGTGTAAAATATACTTGATTTGGAATTTTCGAATTTCATGAAAATTCCATTTTTTTGTTCATACAGATTCATATACAATGATTATCGAGAAATTGAGTACTTGTTTAAAATACTTATAAAGAAACGGTTTTTAACATTCATATATAAAATTTGTTTTCCAAAGCTCTTTTCAGTTTATAGGAAATCTTTAAGCATGAAGTTTGTGAATTTGAAAAAAAAAGTGTGAGCAGCCATACCGCATTACTGGAGCTGAGTTTTTAATTGGAGCTTATTCAGGCAAATAACACTGCCTGCCAACACCTTCATGTCTACAGGCCATATCTAGTACCAAATTTGAAACCCCCTACCCTATTCCTTCCAAGCGCTTGAAAAGTTGAATTTAGAACAAAAATGTAGTACTTCTTGCCATACAAAAATCATGCGAACACATATTTCTCAATTTATGACCACGTGAGGCTCCTCAAATTTTTACAATCTGCCGTTTTGGATTTATTTTGACCCAAATTTAAGATTTCATATTCTTATCAACACCTAACCTTACATACGAATTTTAACATATCTAGGTCAATTTGGTGATGATTGTTGAGATATGGATGATTCATGAAATTTCCCTCTAAAAACTGGTTTTTACCCCAACTTCCCTCTCAGCTCACTTGGGAAGCTAAAATCATAGTAGGTTAATTACTTGGGTTAATTTTATCATATGACAACAGCACAATACAATAAACAATTTTCAACTTCTCGTATATCCCACCACATTTTCTGGTCCATGAGACCACCTCCTCCCCTCCAACAACATGCGTGGAAGTGAATTGAGGATATGATATACTTCTTATCCCCAATAATCATATGAGTTCATATTAATTACATTTTTACTAATTTGAGGCTCCTCAAGCTCTACTCGAGTTTTGATAATCCTCCATTTAGGATCCATTTTGACTGGAATTTAAGACCTCATATTCTGGTCACTAACTAATTCCACGCATAAATTTTGACCTTTCTAGGTTGATTTGATGAGGAGATATGGAAAATTCAAGAAATTGCATGACTCAGTACATTCCTCAAAAAATCCTTTTTTCCTTCAACTCCTCTCTAAATACGATTAGGAATTATAAATGCGATCAAAATCGAAAATTTGCCTTTTCTCCAGTCTCCTCAAAATTCGAGTGATCCGCTATTTTGAGGTGTATCGAAAAAACAAAAAAGTACGTTTTTCGCATTTTCAAGAAGAGTCTTTCACCAAATTTTGAGCAAATTTAATGAATACCCGCCGGCGCTACAATTTCCATCTTTTTGAAAATTGTTGAAATTCCTTTACAATTTTTGCTGTTTCTCGACTAATACCAACTACTTCGGAACATTTATTAGAAGTCGATTGCACTTACTTTCTGTTTTTGATGTTGCCACTCGAAATCGAAAAGTTTCGAATGGCGCATATGGTAACACTGATTGACCTAGAATGCTAAAGGCCTTGAGTTGAAATCTCGTTTCTCATTTGATTGTTGTACAAAAATACTTTAAACTCAGTTGTTTAGGTTTTTTTTTTTTATTGACGTCGTTCTATCCTTAGACTACATTGTATAAACATTTTACAGTTAGATGTTCTCCAAATAAGTTGATGTTATTTGAAGCATTTCTAAATGGAATAGTATTTTGTTGGTTTTGACTTGGAAAGCGTTAATGAAAAAATACTCGATGATATTTGCTTTTTTTTTGGAGCCATGAATGAAGCATAGTGGAGGCGTTGTCGTGGAAAAAAATGGAGTAATTTTTATTGCGACGAATGTCTTAAATTTTCCCCTTTCTTATCCTTTTCAGCTTCACTTCCCCTTATTGTTGCCAGATTCAAAGTAATTAGCGTTATGAAATATTATGAATTTATGATGATTTGAATTAGCCCAAGGGCTGAAAATCACGCATATAATAAAAATCCTCGTGTAAATTAATTGTAAAATCGATTTCTCCGATTTAAAAGAAATTGAATTATTCATTATTAATTGATTATGCGCACCGAGTATTTTCATGAATGATTTCCAAAAAGTGTTATTATTCCACATTATGTAGGTAGTAAAGTGTATTTATAAACGACATTCGCTAATGATATTTTTGAAAATGGTCTTTGACCCAAATTTACTCGAAAAAAATGTTCGTTTTGATACATAATCACCTCACTATACTGAAAATTTAATACGATTATATGTCTTCCGATTTTCATGAAATTTTAATAAGTTGTTTATTTTTAGTTGAAAGAGTCCTGACCGAAGTTTCAGTCCAAACCGATTATTTGGGAGAGCTAGGAGTCCTTAAGGTACTCCTATTTTTGAAAAAATTATATAATATTTAAATATTTTTAGTATGCTGGTAACATGCACTACTTTGACGTCGGTTTGTACTGAAACTTTGATCAGTACTCTTTCAACTGAAAATAAACAACATACTGAAATTTCATGGAAATCGAACGACATTTCTTTTCCACTCCATCGTAATATACATCTTTTTAAAATGTTGGTAACATTGCTTTAGTCTATATGCAACTTTGACTTCAAACAACATTTATTAATCGTATTGGTAATTGAACAAGTTTTAATGGTTTTAAAATATTTGAAAAATCTATCTTAATTGAAAAAACTATATTACAAAAAAACTGTCATTTTTGAATATCATGTAGAGGCCTAAAAACGATCTCGAATCCAGATGAAAATGGCATAGTCAAATTCAGCTTCTAAAATTGCATCCTTTGAGTGTTGAGCGTTTGCCTCCAGCCTTTTTTTGGTCGCTCAGAATAGCGAAAACAGTAATTTTTTAAAAATGGCTCTACTTTGAGGACTCCTAGTTCCCCATACGGTCGATTGGCTGAAAATTTTGGTTGGCATTATTTCAACTCAGGATAAAAAATATATTAAAATTTCTTGTGAGTCGAATAACCTTTTTTTCACTCTACCCTAATGATGTACATATTTACTTCATAAAAAAAAAGTTTCAATTTTTTACAACCATGTTGCAACCATTTTTGGATCCTGAAAAAATATTTATGTAATACCTAACCACATTACGAAAATAAAAAAAGAAATCCAGTTAGAGCTCGCTCCCAAAATTTTTTTTAATTTTTAACGCGAAAAAATTGAGAAAATTTTGAACGATTTATTTCAAAAAACTCTCATACATACTCGTATATAGGACCTATAATCTGTAGAAATTTCAAAATGTTACATCCGCTTCATTCGAATATATCTTATTGAATTTTCAGTATAGCATTGTGATAATTCTGGAAGGGGTGAGAGTGGGTGGTGATAAAAAAATATTTTTAGGTGGTTTTGCATCGAAAGCATAATGTTTACTCACTTTCGATCAATTTTGGGTTAAAGGCCATTTTGACTATCTTATTATGAAAAATCAGATAGCACACTAAAAAAAATTACTACCTTCCTCCAATAATACTTTCTTGTAAACTAGCAAAATACATATTTTAGGAACAAATTTGAAAACTTAGAAGTTGACTTAACGAGAGCTTCACTGGTTGTTCCCCTACATCAGTTTTTCTTATAGCATATTGTACTCTTTATTTTTCAGCCATTTTTTTTTAATTACTGTTCATTTATGTAAGTTTTTTCTTCTCTGTTAAGTTTTTTATGATATGAAGCACTGAAGTCTCTTGAATTTTTAAATTTTCTCCATCATGAATTTGTTTTCTTCTAACGTGCTGACCATATTTTGCTTTGAAAATGTTGTTCTCAATTTTTCTATCGTGAAGAAAAAAAATCATTTGATAATTAATTCGATTGACCGTGTAATTAAGGGGTCCATTAATATTTCTGCATGATGTCATTTCGTTAGCAATATTCAATATTTTTAGTGCAGCGGACATACGAAATTAGACATATGAAGCAATTCCTATCTTGATTTTTTTTCATTGAAAAGACTTCAAATTTGAATGATTTATTGGGAAAATCATTGCAGTCTGGTGTGCCATTCTGCGCTTTTCCCCTCCTACTCGACTACATTAGGTCTCGTTCAAGTTGAAATTAAATTAAATTAAAAAACAAAACAAAACGATGATTCGTAGCGAAAAAAAAAAACACTACAGTAGCTTATACTAATTTGGTAATGTTAAATGTTTCATTAATAAGGTCAATACACGTGAACGCGTTTAAGTTTATTCGTACACCCAACAAGCGAACAAGTGAGCTTATTGGATTTCGCGCACTATTGGTGCATCAACATTTCGCAATTAGCGTGTTTACGTTAGATTAAAAAAAAGTAGGACAACAAAGTATGTCGGAAATAACGTCGTCGTTGGCGTTGAAATTAAAGGCGGCGAATAGCGAATAATTACTCACGAAATGTTACCATGATCTTACGTACAACCATTACATAGAACATTTCGAAAAAAATCATACAAGAAACATTAGCGCTCGAACGATATTCTAAAAGCTCAACGAATTTCGCGTTACCGTAGTCAGATAATTAGACGGCTACAAAGAGCGATAAACCGGTTATTGGAAAATTGGCGTGTTATCCTAAGGCCATGCAAAGTTCAACTTTTTGGTACCTTTTAGAAATTGTGTGTTATTTATAACGCGATTTTACCTTGAACTCGTAACGCGTCGTTGACGAAATAATAGAACGCGTGTAAATTAAAGTACGAACGCGCAGGGGAGAAGAAATGATGGGAAAAACGTTTCACCACTGGGGATTTTTCATTTTCACGTCAAACGGGCGGTATATAGGGAGTCGCTTTCGTTGGCAACACTGGGCTCGTCGGAAGGCCAAATAGCGCTATTAAACGTAGCACGTTAAAAGTTTGAAGTGGGAGAGCGATAGTTTTTTTTCCATGAGTTTACCGTGTGTACGTCAGCGGGAGCGCGACGAAGAGAGGACGATGCGCGGCGCGTATTCGAGAAGGACGACGACGCGAGAGAGATCAACGGAAAAAAGAGCGAGACGGCGATAGCCTAGCGAGACGGGCTAAAGAGTTTTATAGCCGTCATCGAACGGAACGTTCTGAAACTTATTGTGTCGCGTGACTCGTACCGTGAACGGTCGTATGTTTGTTGTGTTTGCGTGAAATGAACATGTTTCGGATTTTTAAGTGCTCGACACGTTAGTTTTTTCATTTTGAATACACTTTTCTAATTCATTCCGCGTTTTCGATCACACTGCTGGCGTAGTTTTTATAGTTTTACGTGAAATTTCCCTCGATTTGGGGCAAAGCTTTCGTTCAAGTAAACAAGTGATATATCGACTCGATCTTCGAATATTTTGAATTTCGTCGTTGGTAAACAATTCGCGATTTTGAATCGTTATATAATTGTAACCTTGTCGCAAAACGGCTTGTGTACAGATTTTTCTATACCAGTTGTTTTTCAACACTGGCGCGTGTTAATTTACATTACTTTGTGCTATTCCAAAGGGATTTAATAACACCATTTGGCCAAATTCATTCTAGCTTTTGAGCCGAACTCAAAGCCAAATTGTATCAGGTAAATATTCTTTTCAACATTGTTTTCGCACTATGTAACCACATCTCGTAGTTCTCCATCATAATGAGATTTCACCATTGCTCTGGAAATAGAAATACTTCATTTTAGTTTGAAATTTTCATAAATTTTTTCTTGCTCTTAGCCAGACACGATCTTCATTCTTGCAGGTGTCCGTGTATTTCTGGATTAGTTAATATTTGATCAATAGCCAAAATATGTTCGGTCGTGACTATTAATCTAGATTCGCTAGAAAGTAAATGAGTATCTTCAAGGCTAAGTGTAGTTGCATTTCACTTGCTAATTTGACCAGTAATAGTCTCATTTAGCCAGTTATTTTCAGTTGACCTTTTTTGCCGCCAAAAAGGCATCATTTGGTGTGTTTTCAAGGTACCAGCGGTTCCCGGAATGATAGCGTATTTGTTAATATCGTACAGATTCCCTGAAAAGCACGTGATTGAGGGGGTGGGAGTGTCCTGTTTGTTGACCTTTTGTGTTCCATTGTAGATTTTCTTTGGCTGCTCTTTTCTTTCATACCACTAACCAGCATATATGGGTTGTATTGATAGCTATTTTACTCTTTGGAAGAGCTACTCTTTGTTGTGAAATTGAAGAAATTAATGAACGAGTAGAAATCGAGGAGATGCGATGTTGCAATTGGAAAATTACAAATAGTCGTATTTTTAGCCAGCTTTGTTTTTCAATCAAGTCTCCTCTTACACGATTTCAAAATTTTATATCGCCAAATCGATTATTTTGTATCGATTGATCGATCAATAATTTATCGATCATTTTGTATCGATTGATTGATCAATAATTGACTCAGCTTTTCTTTGTATGTTTAACGATTTGAAATTTTAAATGTTGTAAAAATTTTGAGTCTTGTTAGTTCTTTAAATTTTAATGCTGCTAAAGCGTGAAGTGCTGTTTCTGATGAGGGATGACTTGAATATCGAACATGGCAAGTTTACTCGAAATTTTGGCAATAGGTATGTTTAGTAGGCCATCAAAATATTACATTTGGTGGCGTGATTTCACAGTTTTCTGTTTATTGAATTTACTGCATTGAAAGGTGATAAATGAGCAAAGCTTCACAGTCAGTTAAGAGTCTGGAATGTATCGTCATGAGGTCACGTGGTTCGACGTGAGCTCATTGTACTACCAGAACGTAATATGACGTCACCTTACATATGAGTGATGACTAAAATATCGAATTTTGCAGGATTACTTAAAATTTTGGGAATAGGTATGATTAATGGACAGTCAGAACACGATAGTTTGATGGGGCTCATTTGATATGAGGTCACCTTTTACAAAAATTAAATTTACTGGAGCGAAAGATATCGAAGTGATTTCAAATTTTGACTGAATCTAAAGCTTAAAGACTTTCATAGTTTATTGGATTCTGAAGTATATCGATTACAAAGTCACGTGATTCGATGTCAGGTGATTGGAGCTTTGAAAACGCGACGTGACGTGACCTTACAGATGAGCGATAGCGAGAACACTGAGTTTGATGAGTTAACTTGAAATTTTGAGAATGGGTATAATTACTCAATGACGTGATTTGACATGGGGTCACGTTTTTTTTTTTTCATCGTTGAGTTACGGGAGTCAGTGATTTTGAGATAACTTCGAATTTTGAGAACACCTGAAGATTGTTGACCTTCGCAGTGTATTACATTGTGGAGTGTATCGAACATGAGGTAACCTGATTTGTAACGTGAGGTCACGCTTTTTTTTTTTTTTTTTTTCTTTCTTTTGTGAATATGATTACACTTGTGGCTGTTGACGAAATCGCCTAAAATTTTGGAAATGACTGAATTTAATGCAATGTGGGAGTTGATTACATCATAGATTTCATTTAATGTGAGGTAGCATGAAGCATGATTCGACGTAAACTCATATTATGTTTTGTGTAGAAGATATTAGTGTTCGTTCATAACTCTCATTAGATACGAGTCGTTCGTTAACGATTCTTTTTTCTCCTTGATACCATTGCTATAGTGAAAGCAAAATTGTACTGATGAATAATGTTCTCTTTTGAAATATTTCAATGTCTTCTAGTGAGAAATTAATGTAAAAAGTAATACAATATTAATTAATCGTTGTTTAAAATGATAATCATAAAGTGAATTTTTTCAACTAATATTTTGATGTAACTTTTTGTTATCTGCTCATTCAAATGAAATTAATTTAAAAAAAAATTATTTATGTATTCTTATAGCAATTTTTTTCTATTTGATCAGTATTTTCAATATTGAATTTTAAGTTCATTTTTCTTGCATGTGAAAATCAGAATTTCATGGTTAGCGCGCTAGTTGTAATTAGGATACAATGCATTAAATTTAGTTTGCATGGATGCAATCACGAACCTTTTATGTGCTAAGTATGAACTTGGCAATTACAAATTAAAATTGTATCTTAGTTTGCGAAAAATATTCGCACAAGGTTACCACAGCGACAGTATTCCGACATTTATGAGAAATGACGTTATTGCTTAACCCAACGCGCTAATGAAGGAATCACTTAATAACAATGGGAATAAAATGAAATTCAGACGTGTCCTTGAAACGTTTTAATTTTAGCAGATGTTGAGGGATAAGGCTCAAGTTGTGAGGATTACTAGTGAAACACAAAATTAATACTTAGAGACGTGCCAGTAATTTAAAAAAAAATCATTTATTTATTTAATAAATTATTATTTTATTGTAATATTATTTATTATTATTATTTTTTTTAAGAATTTGTCGAATAAAATGTCCTCGAACTTCGGCATAATTATATATATATTTTTTTTGAAATATGTAAAGAAAACTTTCAACTTATCAAAATTGAAAACATAGGCATTGTATTGGCGAATAGAATAAATAGGGAGGGAATGACGTAGGGGAAGCCGAAAAGAATACTAAACGTGAAGAAAAATTATATTATTCGCGAACACCTATTCTCAAGGTCTGGTAATATTGTAAGTCTTCACGTGTAATATTGTACTCGTTATAAATAACTCTATTTGAAAGTAAAATGGCCGGCTCGTTGGCGGTATTTTTCTTTTCATCGTTCAAAGGGTATTTTGAAATTTTTGCCTCTCTTATTTTGCTCGCTTGTTGAGATGATGGAAAGTTTTTGCGTTCGCTAGGATGAATTACTCTTCGCCATTATTTCAACGGGAGATTCGAGTATGTGGAAAGATATAGTACGGGTACTTAGTGACGTAACTCTACGAGGTGTTCTTTCTAGATAATATGAGAAGCGAACGAGGAACGACGACGCCGGTACGGTGGCACGGTATAACGTGGCTGTTGTCAAGTCTTCTATGCTGTACTCGAGTATTGTTTCCTATTAAAATGTAATTTTCCAGTTCAAGGGAATTTCGCGGTTAAAAATGGTGTAACGCGAATCTTATCTGTTTTGTTATTAATGAGTGTCGTTATGTGAAGTATTCGACGACTGGCGAGAAGAATTGAAGGTGATTTTATCATCGGGTTGTTAACGATGATTTTCCACTGGCGTCGTATTAATTCAAAGATGTACGTAGACACGAAGCTCTCGAGATGTAACCGAAGTGTACGATGGAACGATCATGCGGGCCTTTTGAATGTAATATCGAACGTCGTAGAATAAATCGGCATCGAGGTTGTGTGGGCTTCTTCTTCGGCGTAATTCGCGACAAATTTCGTAGCATAGATAATGCGCGGTTTTGGACAAAAGACGAAGTTGGGAATTATTTCGGGAGTTCAGAAATACGGTGTTGTTGGTTGAACGCTTTTAATTGGATTTTTCTAGTTGGATATTTTCGATGAAAATTTCCCTTTTTTGCATTGAAGTCGCGGTTTGTTTTTCAAAAACATCCAGCGCGATTGCTACGCCTAAACTCACGCCCACTCGTGAATATTTAACCCTCGGTGGAAACGTTATTTTTCGAATACCATTTAAGCCCGATGGAAGATTGCGAAATACGGCCTGATTTGACGTTATTCTCGCTTAGATTTGGATTTTCTTCGTACATGTCTCGATTTGTTACGTTCGTTTTGTCGATTTGTTTGTAGTGTTTTAATGGACCCCTTGGGAAAAGCAATAAGCTGGGTTGATGGGCTTCGGAGACGAATTTATAGGATGGTACGAATTATACGAGGTGCTCTTTTTCCCATACTTCGGAGAAACTTGATTTTTTTTCCGAATATGTATATTTACAGAATGATTACGATTTTAATTTTTGATCATTAATATTTTTTATTTATTTTTTTCAAATTGAGTTCCCATACAATGTATATTATAATTGATTTTTATTCTTGAATTCGAATGATGCCATTCATTGGCTTAGAGAACTCGAGTTTGGTCAATATGGACTGATATCATACCAAGAGTAAGAAGTATGCTTTATAAGTGTATATACTGTATAGTGTATACCTTCACACGTGATTTTGGAAGAGAAGTTATCGGCTCCAACATATGGTAGAGATACACGAGGGATCGTTAATTTTTTATTCTATTGTTATTATGATGAAATGAACCCAAGTGACCAACCTGTTCCCATTTTGGTTTCTCAAGTAAATTTCGAGGGTGTTGAAGCAAAAAATGACTTTTGTAGGGGAAACACTGTAAAAATTTTCATGAATCTCGCATATCGGGTGAAAATTGATTAAGAATGCATTAGGAATGGCAGATGAGCAAAATTTGAGATATACTTGACGTGCCTTAAACAACTAAAATTTGAAGAATATAAACTTTGGCGATTCTTGTGGATAAAAATTACATCATATTTCAAATCGAACTTTTTGAGTGTTTTTTGTTGGGAGCTAGGTGGAGGTCTTGGACTAGTTAAATAGATGTGGCCTTTGGGATTGAAATATTCACTTGACAGTATTACGTGCGAATGTAAACAAGCCCCAATTAAAACCCGAACTCCAGCATTACTGCATGGCTGTTTACACTTTTTTCCATTTATTCATTGAAAATAAATTCGCAAATTTGAAATCATCTTTAATTCGAAAAGATTCGAATTTCGTTCAACAACTACGGATTCATACCGAAAATATTTGACTTAGTTGGCCACGTTTTAACTGAGTAACCTGCAGCCGAAGAAAGGGAAGTGAAACCGTCGCGTCGTCGTCTTCGTTTAAAGCCATTGTAGTTTCTCTCCCGAGTGTTTATTCTCGGTTCTCGTATTTTCCTAAACGTAGTGTTTCCTAACATGCACCGACCGCAAGATGGTTATGTTCATTGAGTTGTAAATGGTTTTCATTATTCAAATGTGGTCGATGTATTTAGCAACGGAAAACTGTATCGCTTATTCGGATGTTTGCGTAGTATTCAGAAAGCGTTGAAGTTTCGAGTATTGGTATTTGTTCGCTTAGAAAACGCGAACGTCGAAGACTGGAATAGATTTGAGCTCGAGTCATCCGTCAACGAGATTGTTCGAAGTTTGTCTTTGGATAGGTTAGAATGTGCGAGTAGAATAGAGTTATTGTTCGACGGAAGAGGGGAGAAGTGAAATGGTTTTTTTTTTTAATTTTTATTTAGCAGCAGTGAGACGGATTGGTTTTGCTTTAACGTTGTGAACTTGAGAATAGCATCGTTCAATTTATTTGTTCATCAAATTAAACTTTTTTATCTTGTCTAAATCTTTCCATTTGAAACTAAATTTATGCTGAAAAATCGCTCGAAAAGTGTATTTTTCAACTCATTTCTCTCTTCAATTCGAGACCGAGTGATTTAGTTTCCTCTTTCTTGGTCTCGGTGAAAAAAGTGAATTTATTAATGATTTCCACGATAAGTATTTTGAATTGTATTCTCCAGTGATCTAATCTTCATGCTTCCTTCCTACACTCAATATGGATACAATCTTCAGGAATTTTAAAATTAATACCTAACACCAAATTTATGCGCAGTGGTCTAATATTTGTTCGGTCCCATATCCATAGGCGAAGATTACAAGTTCACTTTAGCTGGCTAAAGCCCCGATCATTGAAACAAGAATGAACATAATTATCAATTTTTGTTTTCATTGGTGGGGAGAGGGGAGACTAATTCAAGATTTGGCAGGACTTGATTTCCCTATATCTTCCTCCTCTCTAAATCTCAGCCTATGTCCATGAACCAATGATAAATTCCAGTAATCTAAGCCCAGCACTTTTTCTTGACCAAAATTTCTTTGTTGCAATTAAAGTCGATTAAAACATCGTAATTTAATTTATTCTCAATCAAGTTTCGCTCGCTCAATAGCCATCAATGCAAAAAAATGGGCCCTATACTCTGATTAACGTACATGATTTGACTGTCTCTGTCTCCCCCACCCACCTATTTATTCTTTCATACATGTACGAAGATTAACTAAGTTATTAGCGAGTTACTGCAATAGCAGAAATTAACGATTAATGAAAGTTGCACCAATTACTCACTGTACGAACGCTGTAGTCGATTGGAATCCTTCTCTCGATTGGTGGTAATTTTAAATAAAGTGTTATTGATAGATCAATCAAAATTCAGGAGTGATTTCAGTCGCTGCTGGCAAAAGTTTGAGCCTTCAGCCTATGAGACCGAAATATAACAATTTGTGTTATGTTTGTTTATTTACTCTGTTGTTGTTGTTTTTTATCTTTCATAATCACAAAATTCTAACAGTTATATGAACTTATTGAACAAAAATGTTATGAATCCTGCCACACCACAGATGTTGGGTTTGTAGGCGGATTATCTTTACTAAAATTGATGAAATAGAAAATAATGAGAACAAAAGTAGTGAAAACAAAGCTTTTGACAATCAAAGAGCATCAACAAGTAGAGTTTGTAGAAAGATAAAAACATGAAATAAAAGTAAAAATGGATGAGAGAAAAAACTTTTGAAGTTTTCAAAAAAATAGAGAAATAAAATGTTTTCTTATTTATTTCTTCAAAATTAAAATTTTGGCATTCTTGCTTCAAAAAAAAAAAAAATTCATTGTTTTCTAAATGGTTATTTTGTTATTGTTTTTTTTTTCTCTTTTTGCTACATGTATTGCTCTGTGTCTGGAATCTTTCCCATTTCGTATCAACGATCAAAATGTAGAATGCAATGAAGAGAGTATCTCAGGAATGTCAACAGATATTTTGTTTTAATTATTTCCCGTGATGGTATAGATTTTCATTTAGGAAAAACGAGTGTTTCTGGTATTCGTATTTTCCCTATTTACGCAGGACAAATTATTAATTTATCGTTATTATTATTATTATTAATTTTTTGGGGGGAGGGGGGAGTCGGAGGGTAATTTTGTATGTGAATTTGAATGGTTCTATGTAATTGAATTTTCGAAGGAATAAATGATCAATATTTTTTTTCTTCAAAATTCTAATTTAGAAATTTGTACAAAAAATTTCAAACACTTTGAAAACTTTTATAATTTCAATGTAAGCGTAAAATATCTGTAATCTTTTATTTCTCTTTGACCTTGTAATTTCGAAATTAAGTCGGATTCCTGCACATTTTTTAAAAATATCTGTTCTCAAAAGATTAGCTTGTTGATGAATTTTATTCGGAAGAAGAGGGAGGGGAAAGAGGAAAGGGAACCTCGCGAATATTAAATTCAATCTTTCGACTTCTGGTTAAATTCTTTTACTCGTAGCCGGATCGTATTTATCTGTTCAAAGTAGTGCCAAACGTCGGCTTTAATCTTATCTAAAATTGTTGGTCATAGACGCGGGTCAAATTCGGCGTCTAATCGTACCTCGAAGTGGCAATTTTTCGATTTCGTCTTACTTTGTATAAAACATGGAGAAAGCGAAGCATAATAAGAAACCCCTCGACGGCTGTAAAAATGAAGACTTTTCGTCGATCGGAATGATTTCGCATAGAAACTACATCGAGGTTGGTTTTTAGGTCACGATAACAATTGGTTATTACGAGTACGGTTTCGAGTATTTTCATTGTTTTAGCCGTACGAACGTTTTCGCTGGCTGCCCTGGCTGTGGATATTATCGAAGAAATAAGTTTAATGAGAGTTTAGAAATGCTTTTCGAAGGTATATTGGCGTTTTCGCCGTTTTCGCGACGTCTGTCGTTGGAATGCGTTCGATGGAAGATAGCGTTGTGGTATTTTTCGAAGCGTCGTTTTGGGAATCATTATCGTCATTTGAATACAAAGCGCGCTGTTGCTTGTTTCCCGTTTTATTTACCTGATGGCATTGTGTTTTTCTTTTCTTCTCTCTGGTACTCGTACGACGTACGTACGAGAACGTATCAGTGCTAATATGTCCCCGCGGCTTCGCCTATCATTTTCAAAAGACTGTACTAATGATCTAACACCATCGGGGTGTGTGCGCCGGCGAAGACGTACAGCGGCGTTCATTCGGACGTTTTGTAATCGGCGGCGCGTTGTTCGTTTATAATAGCTACTCGATAGTGGAAGAGATAACAGCGTGGTTTTTTTTTTTTTTCGAGGCGATAGTAACGAAGGAAGAGCTCGGTATGACTTCGGGGCCAGTACGAAGAGCATTTTATTCGAGTACTTCGACGCATGTAGCGATGTAATGCGGTCGCGATAGAATCAGTAACGAGTTATTTGTGGTTGAGGTTCGGCTGCGACAGTGAAAGAAATCCTACAGAGGTATTGTAGATGTTGTATGTAGTTATGCGGTTATGAAATTGAACGACCCCTCCACCCCTTCTTCATTCATACATCGTGTACATTTTCGTATACGCGATGGCAATGGGCGAAAGAACGTCTTCGAATGGTGCGTGTACTTCTCGCCTCTTGATATCGGTTCGCCGTCGAAGTGGACTTTTTAAATCTCAGCCAACTATTTGGAATACCGTGTCAGCCGATCGACGAGGTTACGCAACGTCGAATCTAGATCGTCGTCGATTAACCATAATTAAACGGGACGCGACGAGCGATTGATTTGGATACTCGACGTTTCCCTGTTTTCATGGAATCGCGGCAACGGTAAAGGCGCGGACGACAATGAAAACGATACCTCAAGGTTAAGATCGTAAATAGTGAAAACATCATGGTGACGCGGCGATTGCGTGTTGCCCGGCGGGAACGAGGGAGACCATGATTACCAACTGGAGAACGCGAGGCGTTCTGAATTGCGCCAGATAACCGGTCACTGCTTGGTTTTTATTATTGCCTTTTTCTTCGAATAATGATATTATTGCTAATTAAAGTTTTCTTTTCTTTTTTTTTTTCATCTCGATGGTTTTTTCCCTTGTCGAATTAAGCTTTTATATTGCTCTCGCATCGCCAAGGTTTTTGTAGGTGGCACAATGAATCGTTAAATCGCAGATTTATTTTAAAGAGGCTCCGAGAGGTGTGCAGTACGAATTTACAACCATATTTAAGGTGTGTACGATGGTTTGTTGTTTCGTATACGTATGGTTTTAATTATTCGGTTCGTTTGAATTTTCGATAAAATTTTAATTAACCATTCGTATCGGGTTTTTACGCTTTAGTTTTGACGGCGGAGTAGTTGAGCGCGTGGTAGGTTTACTGTTCGGTTTTCAGATTGTAAAGAACGTTTCGCCGAAATGACGAAGTACGCGGCAGTGTTGCCATATCAAAAATGAAAAAAGTCGCTGTTATGCATGTTGAAAGTCGCTAAAAGTCGCTAAATCGTACTGTAGAAAACGCTAGACCTTACGCTAAAAATGTGAATTCAATTCTTACAAAAACTTAGAAACTCGTAATTTTTATTTTTTTGAAGCACGAATGAAGGAAATTAAAAACTTAAAGACAAGATATTAATATTAAGAAAACCAGACTTCCAAATTATTGTCGTCAAAGAGATCATGGTCCACCTCCATACTACTATCAGCGTACGCGTCATTTATGGTAGTTCCTTCGTTAGGTTATATTGTGTACTCATCATTCAACATCTCATTAAACATTAATAATCAAACATTGGATATAATAATAATTTGTTGTCAATTCATATTCATTTCATAATTACTTCAGTCATTCAAAATTCAAACACATAAAAGAATGATGAAAAATATCACGAGTTCACGATATGTACAAGCAATTTACCAAAGTATCATAAGAACAAAAAGGTAGAGTTTGAGTGATTGGTACTGTCCGTCCAATATAGCTTGAGACTTTTTGACAGCGCAAAGTTAGGCAACAATTCATACATGGTTACTCAAAATGTGGATTGTATTACAAAGTAGGTAAATATGTTATTACCTATTAGCTCATCGAAGTTAGCAGGAAACATATTCACAGAATTGTTTTTGTGCTTTACTATTTCGACGATTCGATCAGCATTCTCAATTTGAACACATTTTGGGTAGTAATGAAATCGTGAAAATTGTCGCGCTTTTTGCCTAACTTTGCACTGTCAAAAAGTCTCAAGCTATATTGGACACTTGAACAGACCGTAAATACTTCGGTAAATACGTTGGAAGTATGTATAGGGTAAATTTACGTAAATGCGTGGAAAAAATTATGAAAAAAAAAAATTATTGAACAACAATCTTTCCAAACCTTTGAATTTTCAAATTTCGCTAGAACAATCGCTAGATTGAATTCCAATTCGCTAGAACAACCGCTAGTCGCTAAATGAAAAAATCTGGCGATTTTTTTACATCAAAATCGCTAGATCTAGCGACAAAATCGCTAAAATGGCAACACTGGTACGCGGATTGATAGTTTTTCATTACAGTGCGGTGAAATACGAGGAGTTAGGTTGTTGAAAAATGACAGAAATATTGAATGACATTTCGATACTTATGTGTAAAGACGAATAAAAGAATTGAACGACCAATCACCAACCTTGTCAGAACAACTCGCTGCCTAATTGATTTTTTGCTAATGGAATTTCATATTCATGAAAAAGTGACAAGATGCACATTTTCGAGAGAAAAAAAATGTAAGCAGCCATACTGCATTGCTGGAGATGAGTTCTTAATTGGGGCTAGTTTACACTTCCAAGTAATCTTGTCAGCTAGACTTTTCAAGTTCGTAAGCCACATACGTTTCCGATTCCAACCCCCTCCCTTCATCCCTCCCAAAAATACCCTAAAAGTTAATGCGTAGTGCATTTTGTTCATAAGAATCACATAAGCTCTATTTTTACAATTTCAGCTAATTAAGGATTCTCAAGACTACCCCAAATTTTGGTGGTCCGCTATTTTGAATAAATATCATATTCTGGTGTCCAACTAACCTGCCACACAAAGTTTGACCTTTCTAGATCAATTTCTTAAAGAGTGTGCGAGATTCGTGAAATTTCTTATTGTGTTTCCTCTCCAACGCCGTTGTTTGCTTCAATACGCCTCCATATTCACTTGGGAAGTCAAAATTCGAAATATCTTAGTCTCTTGTTTTAGTTTATCTTACGACATCATGAACAAAAATTTTCATTTTTTTCTTAACCTTCTCCCCAACCTCGATTTGAGGAGAATAAACCATCTTTCTTCTCCTCTCCCCTCTCCCGGAATCACGTATGAAGACAAAATGGGCATACCAAATATTTCTCATTATTAGTAATCACACAGGTCCACATTCGTGAAGCCTGAGGTATTGGTGACTGTTCAGCCTTTTTTCAGATTTTTACCATTTGTCATTTTGGATTCGTTTTGACTCTGATTGGAGAAAACTCTCACCATATTTTCAGCAATTTTTGCTCATACCCGCTAGCGTTAACCGCGATGGCGAAATGTGTACCAAGAAGTTGGTCATTTAACATCTAATAACAAACGATTTAAAACGCAAAGATATGAAATTTCACCCTCCCAGGGCGTTTCCATCCGAAATCCGGTATTCTGCTGTAGCTATAATTTTTTATTAAAATTCTGCTGAAAAATTTTCTCCTTCTTTTCGATGTTGTTACTCAAAGGACTGAGACTGTGAGATGGGCTTGAGAAATCAAAATCGTTATAATTTATCAAATAAATTGATAGTGAATGTTTTCAAGATAGTAGGGCGAAAGTATTGTAAATTTTGCGTTCGAGAAAGCTCGAGAAACCACATTTTTGAGTATTTAGGATTGAATACGAAATTTTGTATATAATATGAGCTCATTGAAATGCACTTTCAAATAACCCAAATCCTTCATACCATCATTCTCAATATTTCGAGTGAAATGTAGTTGAAAATCGTCCATAAATACTTTGAAGTGTGTGCGAGAAATTTGAGAAAGATGATAAAAATTGATCAAGTTTTTCAATTTTGTATGTCACATTTTTCAGTCTGAAAATATTTCAACAATATCTCCCCTATGCATCTGTAATACGTATTTGTGAATTTAACGTGGGGGGATGTCGTATTGATGCAGGAAAAAAATCATGACCATAATACTAGGCACTAAAACATTTCAATATCAGTTAATTCGTCACAAAATTACATCACCATTGATACAATGGTAGAGAAGATTCGCAGCTGTCTTTTTCATCAAAATGATAACTGCTTTTGAAAAATTTTGAAAATGCTTGAAGAAATCTGAATGAAAAAACATTTTACATATACAGCAGTATATAGAGCTGTATATCAATATTTATTCAGGTTTATTTCTTTTATTATTTTTATCATAATATCACTAATCATAAAAAAATTGAGCTTGTCAATAAGTTTGAGTTGAAATAATTTTATTCATGACTACAGTTCTCATAAACCTTATTATTTTTCAGTAATTGGTCGATAAAGAATTTTTTTAGTATTGGGTAGGTTGGAACTTTTTTTTTGTCGTGAATTGAAATTAAATGAATTCTCTACATAATTATTTTTACTCCGAGTGTGATGTTAAATGATATAAAGATAAAAAACGTATTTTTGTATTTTTATCTAGGAAGTCATTAGGATGCAATTAAGATAAATTCTCGTATATTTAGCGTGATATTGTAAAAAATATACTATGAATTGAAATTTTTGGGAACACCTAAACTGAAGGATGAGATTTTAGGGAATTTGAGTATTTTTCATGTACTATACCAAGCCTTACTAAAACTCTTTTCGTCCTCGAAAGATTTACGAATACTTTTTAACCACCTTCACTTTTGGGAAACTGGAGTGACTCGAAAGTACACTTTCGCTAGTTAGTCATTTGCGTGTAAATTTCCATTCATCTCGCCAAAATTATCCTCATCGACTTTAAAAATTTTTCCATGTTACTCAAGCACTAATTTCTTTTTCGCAATTTGGACTTTATATCCTTGAGGATAGCGTTAAGAGTTCCATTTCGATACCAAAATTGACTATTTTGCGAAACAAAATTGTTACATTTGCTTTAATGTTGTCATTCGAAGGACTCCAAAATTCAGTGAAGGAATGAAAATTCGCCGAGTGAGATCTCGACGAACTTGCCACAGTATATTCGATAGTAATTTGCCAAAAAAATTGGATTTCACGCTTTCAAGGATGGTTGGAGAGTTTGCATATTTGTAAGTGTACGATCATTGCAGTGAATCTGGTAGAGCTCTGTATACATTTGAATTTTTTATTTTTTTTTGAAATAATTTTTTTTCCCCCGAAGAATGGAATACGATAACTAAATTGAAGGGAAACTTTTTTATCCATTTCTTTCGAAATTAAATTATTTAGAAAGATGTTTATTGTAAATTTGTTTCCTAATTGAAGTCGAATTCGTGAAAGAATTATAATAAAGAAGAAATTGAAATACAGGTGTGCCCTCTTCGAAATAGTATGAATAATTTTTTTCACTCGCAAACATGCACTATTGTTCGTTGAACGTACAATTGATGTAATTTTTTTTTCAAAGAAAAATTACACGCGGTGTAATTACGCTGGCATTATTTTCTTTAGCTTCTTCTTTCTGTTCGAGGGAATTTAACGCAGCGTAGCGTAAAGCGAACAAACACAGGAAAAATGTACGCAGACATTTTCACGAATTGTTCGCTAGCCGTACCTCTGACTAAGTGGCAAATGCATTTATTTTCTATTTTTTTGCAAAAATCAAGAACAAGGAAATATAGAACCCTCGTTCGCTACAACCGTCCTACGCAATTGTAGTGGGCGAAAATAAACGAGTATAGTAAAAAAAAAAACACTAAAAAACACTAGTGCGCGCTAGACAGATGATATTGCGGAATTAATCGTCGAATGCGCATTAAACTTATACGCGTCGACGGGGTTGGCGAATTTAGGCGAGCTGAGGTGCGCTAAACAGCATCGCGGGTGAAAGTGGTGAAGGAATCTGGATACTGTAGCTTTTTCTTGTGGCTATTCGTTCGTGAAAATATGGGGGATATTACACGTTTATCTTATTACACAATAACAGTATATAGAGCTAAATGGGTGGCTTACGAATAACGTATAATTACGCAGCAGCATTAGAATGTCAAGTCAATTCGGTGAGAATCGCGAATATATAACGTGGAAGCGGAGAGACGCGAGAATGTATGTACGTCTGGCTGCGGCGTCCTTGAATTAGAGGGAGCAATGGCTTTTTCCTCGCGTTCGCATAGCGCCGTTGTCGTTGTTGTTTCCTCTCTTGACGCCGAACCCGCGTGTATCGTCCGATCGTCCTATAAGACTCGGTTATTATTTAAAGTTCGCGCGTCGGCTGCGACGAAGCTGGTTTTGTTGGCATTATCGCGACAAAAACTTACGAACTTTTTATTCGAAAGTTGTACTCGTTATGTGCGGCTAGCCTAGTGCGGTGGGAGCTGATTTAGCCTCGGCTACGGAAAGAATCAAATTTCTCGTGATTCTAGTAGGAAAACTATGAGCGAGTGCGAGGATATGATGTTGGGGGTGGGGGTGCTTGAAATCTTACATTTATTCGTCGAGAGTACACATACTTCGAATATATTTAAAAAATATAATTGTCCGGGCAAAAGTGCTGTTTTCATAAGTTAAAGCTTGAATTTTCATTTTTATATGACATTTTTTAGCTGAGTTTTTAAGTTGTTTAAAACACTTGCTGGCTTAAAATTAGCTCGTTTAATCGAGTTTCTTTTATTCTGAATTCTATTTTATTGATCTCTCGCTCATAAAACATTCTTAAAAATAGTCGATTTGAAAATTAATCAAAATCAAACATTTTTTCCTCAAAAAAGAAATTTTTGGTTCAGTTTGTTTTTATTTGCGTGCAACAATAAATGCATGAATTTCCTATGAAATGAGTACTTAGATATTTTTATTCAAGGAGTTGCTTTCAATACCTTATCATTAGGAAAAATGAAAAAAAACTTATTTATTCCTGAAATTTCTCTTCTAATATTGTATGGATTTTTTTCAATATCGTTCTTCAAGGTATTTTCTCGTGAAGTTTTTTTTTCTCCACATTTGCTGCTTGGTGGGAGGAACGGTAGGAAAGGAGGTGAATTAGTTTTTTCATGGTACCTTCCACAAAGCATACCCTTAAAACAAGCTCCTTACAATGTGGGGAGAGGGCTAGTAGATGGAAGCTTCGTATCTGTATTCAACACTTTCTCATTTACCCTCGCCTCACTTCTCCTGAAATTTGATAGACGTTTCTTATAAATTTGGAGGGAAGTTAGAGCATGAAATGGCCTATTGAGGAAGTTTCAAGTTATGAAATGTCTTGAATTTTCCATATATCATCGTCGAATCAGCATAGAAAGTTGAAGCATTGTGTATGAAGTTATTTTGGGGCTTTAATATGACATGTTGAATTTGAGTCCCAGTAGATCCAAAATGGCGAATTGTCGAAACTTGAGAAGAGCTTGAGGAGCCTCAAATCATTACAATATGTCGTTAATATGGGCTAAAATGATTATTGGGATGAGAAGTATAAAATATCCCAAATTCATCTCCATACATGATGTTGGTGGGGTTATCGACATGTGATGGGATACACGAAAGATCAAAAATTTTTCATTGCGGTGTCATATGATAAAATGAGACCAAGTGACTAACCTATTCTGACTTTAGCTTCCTTCATGAATTTGGGGAGGAGTTGGTGCAAAAAATGACATTTGAAAGGAAAATTGCCTCACTCGATCGACCTATAGAGAGGTCAAACTTCGTATGTAGGGTTCGTTAATGACCAGAATGCACTATGACCTCTCAAATTTGGGTCATAGTGGATCGAAAATCGCGGATCGTAAAAATTTGAGTAGAGCTTGAGAAACCTCAGAATGCTAACTTGTGAAAAATTTTGGCTCATATAATTACTGCAGGCAAGAAATACTACATAATTTTTAATTCAACTCCTTAGTTGGTTTTGGAAGGCATAGAGTACGGGTTTTGGACTTTGTCCTGGGTGTGGCCTGTAGACATGAAGGGTTAGCCACGTTATTTGCAAACTTGAACGAGCTCGAATTGAAAACTCAGTTACAGTGATGCAGCATGGCTGCTTACATTTTTTCCTTTTTTTTAACATCATTTAAAAAGGCTTATGGGATCGTAATGACTCACAATTTGGGGAAGAATCAATTTGGAAATTTTAACGTATCCTGATGGTATCTACCCACCCTGCTTGATAGATGCTTCAAGTGTAAAAAATGTTGTAATTTTTTCATGCAAAAATTTGCTAATACTTCTTTATCAGGTACATTTTTTTCTTTTCTTTTTTGTTAATTTAGAAGGAAATGATCTTCAGTTCCAGAGCTGAAATTTTCAACATTTCTGCTTGGTGTTATTCAACGTTGAGCTTTTCTCACTCCTTCCTCAGTTGCTCGCTAGTCATTCGAAGATATATTCTTTGGTAAGGCATTTTTTTCCTTCTTGTGTTCGCAGTTAGAGGGAGAAAAATAGTCGGATTCTAGTTTGTGAATACCGTCGCTTATTTGAACCACATTAAATGGTAACCAATCGATGCAGTGGGTATTCGTTCATTAAGGGCGAGTCTTTGTAATATTCGCCGGTTACGCGTGTAAACAAAACGGCGCGGATGTTTCATTTTTCACTTTTATCATATTCGTGTTACATTCGAAAGTTGAAGAACGCGTTGCGCGTTTTAATATCGTCGAGTTTCATTAATAAAATGAACCTGTTGGAAGCGGATGTTGGGCTAGCTTCTGGAACGCGTGTAAAATCCCCCTCAGGGCTAAGACGGAGAAAGCAAAACGACGGTAGTCGACCTACCTGTGCAGTACGCGGCCGCAGCGTAGCGTATACGACCGGCTACGCGACTACGACTAGTCGACTAGATCCATACTGTATCGCCCGCTCGCCGCCGCTAAACCATATACAGAGTCGGAGAGAACTAATCGTGAATAAATGGTACGAGGACGCGACTCGGTCGCGTTGCAAGGGTGTATTAGCGTCCAGACTCGAGAAGAAATTCAAACACTCGTATCGCCGTAAAGGTGAAAGTATATGTACGGCCGTTCGACGTGCTCGATACACGTACGCTCGAAAGCATCTGAGAACAAGGCGTTTATATCACGCGTGTACACCGTACGTACCTATACGACGACCTGTGCTCGCTGTTACGTAAGGTGTATTTTTTGTTCTAGCTGAGTTGCTTTTTTCTCGTCTACGCTACGTTGCTCGTTTACGCCCCTCATCGCTCATCGTCTGGCTGTAGGTTAGCCGTTCGGGTTTATCTCCAGGGTTTACGTTGTTATTTTTTGTCATCAAATTGATGAATTTTATCAAGGCGTTTTACTTACTAAGCATTTTATACGGCAGTCCCATCCGCAGAAGGGAGAAAAGCGTAACCGAGTCGGTGTGGTTGTTGAAACGATGGCAGCGTATTTCGTTTCCGCTAACGCTACGCTTTTTCACACGTGGATGCTTAGGTTATTGACGTCGCGTACTCGGGCAGACGACGGCGACGACGCTATTCGAAAATTTAGTAAATTTACCGTTGTTGTTGTTGTGCCGCGCTTACAATACTCGGTCGACGAATATCGTTGGCCGGGTCGACGAGACGGGGGTGGTATTTTCGGTTTCGCTGTCTGGCCCAGCCCGACATTTTCGTATCGAGTTTTTTCGCCTTTTTCAAACTACACCGAGCGACGTACATGTTGAGTAGCGTGAAAGGAAACTAGCTCGAAATTTTTTTCGGGTTTTTTAAGCTGTTTAAGTGAAGAGTTTTGTTTTCTAGATGAAAACAGGTATCCAAATTTCAAAGAAAAAATATGGCATTTTTCTAAAAAAATTTCTTTTATTCTAAACCTACTAAGGCTGAAATTAAGAATAAATTGGTTTTGTTATAGATTATTTTCGAGCATTAAATAATCGATATCTCAGTTTTCTGCGGCTTTCAAATGATGATATTTTGCGATTTTCTGCAGTTCTATTGTTGTAATAGAAAAAACCGTAAGCAGCCTTACTCCATTACTAGAGCTGAGTTTTTAATTGGAGGAAAGATTTGCAGACAATGTTGTTGATACCTTGTTTACCGCTTACCCACTTGTGCAAAAGTGGTGGGCTGTAGGGTGGCGACTAGCGACTCCTTCAGCAGATTTGACTATTGGGGTATACTCTTTTCTTCTTTCTTTCATATGTCCTCTAAAGGGTTTTTTATCCTCTTCCCTCTTCTTTTACTTATTTTATTTTTTTGTTATCTCAATATTCTTAATTTCTTATATTTTTATCCTAATGAAATTTTAGCTCCACTCTCCTATTCGTGAACTTTAAGTTGAAGTCCTCTGGGTATGCGCTATTTTTGAGTTTAATATTTATTATTCATATTCTTGTATTTATTTATTTATTTATTCATTTATTTATTTATTTCATTTTTTCAATAAATCGCATAAAAAAAGAGATAAACTCCACGTATAAAATTCGAGCCTTTTAGGTAGATTTTGTAAGGAAATATTGAAGACTCAAGAAGTTTCGTGACATCAAACTTCTTCATAAAGTCCCCTCCGTATTCACTTAGAAAGCTGGAATTTGAATTTATTGGTTTCTTTGTTTTTCTCTATCATATGGTACCAAGATGAAAAATTTTTAGGCTTAGTAGAATCCTTCAGCCCTCTTAGAAATTTGAGTAAACAATAATGAATCAAATTAAAATTCTCCCAAAACAATTATAAATCAAATTTTGGACGATTTTCATCAATTTTTGGAGCTACAGAATGGAAGAAATATATGTATTTGAAATTAAGGAAAAAAGTTGAGTATTCGCCTTGTCACTACAAATACTCTGCAAGGCAAGGATTAAAGACTCTCCCTTCCGCGATCTTCCCTTTCTGAATCATGTGCGCTATGATAGGATGAAAACTTCAGTTGAACTTTTCATATAAAGTCACTTAAAAATAATTCAATGTTCAATCTTTGAAATTTACATATGTACATTTTTCAAAATGGCGAAAAAAATTGCCCCCTCCCTCAATATTGAGGTCAACGGTTATTTGATTTTTTTGAAGGGTAATTGCGATCCGAAAAAGGAGTGGAAATTCACCTAGTCACGCTCATTGCGATACCTTTCGATGTTGGAAATTTTGAGCCGCGTCGTGTCGTAGTTTAAAGTAGAGGAAGCTGTTTGTCATGAAAAAACCTGTTCATTGGCGACGTGCCGTTGTATTTACATTTTAAATTTATGTCACGTATGTCATTCAGAAAGTGAAGTTGAGCTCGTCTCTTCGCCGCGTACGTTTTATTATTATGTAAAAATCGTATCGATTTCGTCGCACCGTATCGTTGTGGACTCCTGAATCCACGATTTTTACGCATCTATACCGTTACAGTTGAAATAGCAAATATGAAATCCATTCGCCAATGTGTATTCTGCGCCTGTGGTTATTTAGAAACGATTTCGAAATTCCATCAAAATGCCCGTCTTCCTCGAATAACTTTATTACTATCGATGATGACTGATGGATTGAAATGATGATGCGAGTATTTGCAGGATTGAATATTTTTTTCCACCACATTAAGATTACATGCTATTTCAACTGTAAATATTTACGATCTCAGCGATGCTACGAGTGACGATTTTTTCCCACCACGAATTTTAGGTAAATATAGCGAAATATATGAGTACTCGGGTCGCCGGTGAATGAAGTGTACTCCTACGCAGAGTGCCCTGGGCGCTGACGTTCAAAGAGGTTGTTGTTGAGGGCAAGTGATGCTCAATAAATATCGTGATTTTTGGAAAACGACCTCAAAATTGAATTCGTACTTGACAATTAATTCTTTGAATATTTCTAATGTGTGTACATTATTTTATTTTTTATTTTTTTTGAGAAAAATAAAGAGTCATAAAAAAATGAAATTTCCAGAATTCTTGTCATCCTTACAACTTTTTTCTTGAATTTGAAGGAGAAAATGAGAGAAATGTCGAAAAAAAAAACATTTTTTAAATCATCCAATTTGTTGTTTCGTACTAACAGAGATGTCTAATTTTCTTAATACGCAGTACACTAGTAAGCACATGAAACTCTTTCGCTTCTGTAATTCCTCGCAAATATCAGTGATAGATTATTTCAAAAATCGTTGCGTTCATTTTCAATAATTGTTGTGTAGATGATTGATGAAAGAAAATATGCAATGGAAAAGCTTCGAAAGTACTTGAACTAAAAATATCTATAAGAATACCAACGTATTTTTATAACAGTTATCTAAATCGTAGATAAAGCTATAGGTTCATCTGTGTATTGCCTGGATGTGTGAAAACTGTAGTAATACATTTTTGTCATTTATCGTATTCACCGTTCCAGGGGGATTGCTATTTCTGTCTCGATTAGGGAATCGCGCTAGATTGTCGATTCGTACGTTATATTTGTTTCTTTTTGCGCTGGTGTACCAAAAGCCAAACGAAATATCGTGCTTCGAAAGTGATGTCAGTATTGTTTACACGCGAATTTCGGCGTTAATTATTTTAAATAACGTTTACGTTAAATTAATTACGAGAAAACGAGTTTTGGTAAACGTTCGACAGTCAAGGCGTACTTGGTACATGTGATTTCACGCATTCGTCAATACGAGCTGGAGTCGGTGTTTATCAGCGATACATTTTCGTATCGTACTCGTACGACAAAAACGTCTTACAGGTTTAAATTGAGCTCGATGTTCTCGCCGTACCGGTGTTTTAATTGCGCCCTTAGTGGATGTTTATGAGGCGACGTGACGTACTAGACTCGTATTATACGAATGCATCGTTAATGGATTTTTATTCTGCGGCATTTATTCGCTTCTTTTGTATAATACACATGGTCGTTCGATATACTCTACCTATACGGTTACACATCGTATGCCATTTAAAGGACGTAACAAGGTCAGGTCATCGTATGTTTTCATGCGCATTATGATTTGCGAGCTTTTTGCGGCGCACAAGTTGTGCTAGATTTTTTTTGTGTTATGGAAATGAAGCGAGGAAGTTGCAGGAAAAGAAATCGTCGCGACGATTGAAAATGTTCGATGTTACGTAGGAATTGAGTTTCTACGAAAAAATAATCGATCATCGTTCCCACTGTAATTACGGTAGGTTTTCGAAAACGCGCCGGCATCGTGTAATAAGTCTCAATATGTATTTAAAACGCCCACAATCGTAACTGCCGATGCACTTGCGGATGACCGAGAATCGGAATTAGTTGGCAGATGCAGTCGCGGTGCATCGTTATAGTAAACTGGTTCATATTCAAATTTCTTATTATCTGTGTCATAAACTAGTAGATGCAGTTCGAAACCGGTTTATTTTAACGTGATTTTTTTTTCGGGTGTAATGTAGGTCATTGTTTTTTGTACTGGCGTGAAACGTATCTATGATACTCGTAAGTGATGATGAATGTGAATTTTTGATTTTACTTAGTGCCACTTTGCATCAATATTTGAATTCTCCATACCATGTGTAAAATAAATTGGATTAATTTCGGTTTTTTTGTTAAAGTGGGAAAGGCAAAGAAGAGCAATTGGCAAATCGTCTTTGAAAAATATGAAAAAGTGTCCTCAAAGTTGATAGAAACACATTTCAAAAATAAGTTTCTAAAATTAAAAAAAAAAATTCACTTTTTTTGTATCATCTTCAGGTCGGACTAACCGATGGTGGTAATTTAAATTTGAAAAAAAAGTTATGGATTTGTTTATTGTTTATGAATATTGAACATAAGATGATTAATATAAAGTAACATGCTTAATAACTGACTTAGTTTTTATTATTGATTTAAAGGGATTAATAAATATATATTTAATTACATATAAATTATAATTGAGGGGAATAATATACGTAAGAATCAGGGGTTATTAGTGGAATGTTGAAAGGAAACCATGGGAGGGAGTAGTAATGATAATGGAGGGGTAATATAATTATTGAAGGAAAGTGGAGTGTGCATCTTGGTTGAGGGGGAGGATGTCATTCCACATCAGCGTATCGAATCTGGAGCCAAACTTGGGCATATTCCTCAAACCGAGTGGTGATTGATGAAGTGATTCAAGAGTGGGTTTGCCAAGAGCACTATATGCTTGGAGACAAGATAAAATATCCATCATGCAAAGTTGAATATTTTTTTGAGTGTGGGGGGGGGAGGTTAAAATCGCGAAAATATGCACATAAAGCTCGGATTACCAATTTTTTATTCAATTTTAATAAGCATAAAATTTGTTGGTTTTCAAAAAAAAAAAAAAAAAAAAAAAAATGGAAAACGTTAGACCTTCTGGAATTTGTGAAAATTGACAGCTAAAAATTCTTGCAACTTTGAAGGTTTGAAAAATTTCAAATGTCTCCTCGATTTTTTTGACATTTTCAAATTTCCAAAAACTTTTATCTGATTTTTGGCAGGTAGTTCAAAAAATTTTGAGGACTTAAATTATTTTCAAGTTCTGGTGGATCATTTGGCAATTGCGTTTTCTTTATCCTTTTCATTCATCGAAAAAACCAAAATTTAGTCACCCTAGTGGTTATTTTAACCACAGAATGACACAATTTTGAGTGTAAGTCGACAGAAGGCTTGGAAATGTTAGGTCTCTTAAGTAAATATTAACGATCTCCAAATTGCTGTTAATGTCTGAAGTTCTAAGTTTCTAAAAAATTTCAAAATACGTTAGTACGTAATGTAAATTTTGAATCTGCTAACAGTACAACATATTCTCCTAAAATGTCCTCAGTGCAACCACCATACGATCTAATAGGAAATACTCAAGCTACTGTACACTTTCGCTTCATCTATCTGGTCTCCTCAAGTAGTTTTAATTTACCTTGGCAACTGTCTCTAACCACTGTAAATGTATAAGGGATTATAAAATTTGAGTTTTTTTTCCGCTACAATTGGAGTTGTCTAAAAATTAAACATTGATTGCTGGTTTCACTTTTGGAATCTGCGAATTGTTTTCATTTTTAGAAGTTGAATTTTTTTTTGTGCTTTTTCAAACACATTAATCAAAATTTGAACCTAATTATTCATGAAAAAGTTGGTGTTACGACGAAATGTAAATTCTGAACATAACTGAATTTTAAATTGCTCCAAATTTAATTGTTTTGAATTCTTGAAATTTTCGAAAATATCGACATCATTTTTGACTTGTGTTCTTATCAACTCGGGCAACCGAATTTTGTTCACGTTTCATAGGTCTCATTTGGCAAATGCTTTTCGCTCACTTCCCCTCTTCTTTCCTGAAGAACTGAAATTTTGCCCGCCCTCTCTACAGAGTATTATCGACATGAAAATTTTTTTTCATCCCTACAAGCTGTAAAATATGCTCATTCGTATTCGAGAACGAAGTACATTCATTTTATATCAGTAATAGTGATTCTCCCAATGGTAAGAACTCGCGGCAACGAATCGCAATCGGAGAAGAAATGGCGATAAAATAATAAAACCGAGAAAAGCGTAAAAAGAAATATTAAAAACATAATAAAACACCGCGTCAAGGACGCACGCACGATTTTTCGATCATCGTAGCACCAGCGTAACGAGGCCGCGGATGGGTCGCCGGGCGCGAGTTTCGGCGTTGGCGGTGGTCGGAAACGGCGAGGAACGAGCGAGTAGGTCGACGACGAAATAAAACGCGCTGGAAAATGGAAACGGCGGCGCGGCCGGCCCAGCGTCCCAAAACGGAGACGAAGGCGGATGAGCGGTAAAAAAGAGGGTAAAATTGAGGTGGTTCGTAGCGACGACAACGTGAGATTTTAACGTTTCAGAATCCCGGAGTCGAGAGGATAGGGGTATAATGCGCGGCGGCGTCTGTCCCTGAACCTTTGTTAGCTTCAATGGAGGAATTGAGGTCACGAACGTGCATCCTTTTTTTTTTTTTTTCGAAATCTTCTCTTTTTTTCCTTCTTCTTCTTCCATTTTTTATTTATGTTTCTCGGTACTGTAGCTGGTTACCGGTGGTCTTATCGACCTTTTCCTTATTCAACCTAGATCCTATGCTGTTTCTACGGCATCGATGTACGCCCGTGTGTGCTCAGCTGTTCTCGTTTGTAGCAGATTAACGACCGAGCTTGAAGTTGTAGAATTGACGTTGTCTGTGAATATTTATAAGTATTCGAAGGTTTTTTTCGTGCTCGGGCCCCTTCGTACGCGTCGCCGGTTACATTATTCTTCCAATTTTATCGTGGAATTCGTTCGTTAATTTGAAAATTTATGTGCTTTACGCTTTCAGTTTGTCGTGCGACAAATCAGGTAGATATTTTACGAGTTAAGTACGATTAATAAGTACGCTTGGCGCAATTAACCATTAATTTATTACCCCTACGAGAATATTTTTCGCGGATATTTACGACGTTTGTGGCGTTACGAAACGAATTCTAGTCATGGTCATTTCGAAGTTTTGTTTCTCTCGTGAAGATGGAAGTATATTAACATTAATCTCAACGCAGACGAGACTAACGTGCGCGAATTTCAGCTCGAGTAACGCCCTCTATATAGTGTGTAGCGACGTTTCATCAATACGCTGTTTCCTTTTTGTTATCGTGGATTGTGTTAAATTGAATATGGCTTTTGTAGGTGATTTGCGCTCACAGTGGGCCATTTTTTTGTTTCTAATTTACCTGCAAGGTATGGAAAGTATTTTTCGTTTTTTCCCCATTCACAAATGAGACGTGCGTAGCGGGTGTTCTAGAATGTATATATATATTTATGTATTTTTTTTTTCTTCAGAAATTCTGTCCAGACTGAATTATCGTCTGGGAGTAATTTACTTATCTAAACGATGTCGATAAAGACATTCCAGAAGATGAATGATCGGAGCACGTTTACGATGTCGCTAATTTTATCTCGATAATTTCAACTGAATTCGCAATTCCAGTGTAAAATGTACTTTCCAACATACTATCTTTGGTTAAGTTTTTAGCAATTTTTGAAAACGAAATTAACTTATTTTTTCTCTTGGAAAAATATTTTAATTAGATTTCGCTCTAATTGAAAGAAATCAGCGCTCGTTAACAATACGCTGTTGTAAAATGCTAATACGACTATACTAGACGAACTTATTAAGAGCATCGTATCGCTTCGGGTAAAATTTAAAACCATGATGTAAACCAAAGCGATGTTTTTCACTCTTATACGACCGCTATAATCATTAATGAGAAGTTAACTAAATAATATTCGTATACGTATAGGCGATAAATTACGTTGGTCGGTGATTCGGAGGCCAGTGTATCCGTGTGTTACGAATTTCCACGAATTTGTATTAATTAAACGATTAATTTTATCGTAATTTGAAGGAAAAAATCTCGCGCGAATGATGAAATGGTTACGAGCTTCGGTTATTAGCTTAGTGTTATGAATCGATCTTTGGAAGTGCTGGTTTTTTTTTTTTTTTTTTTTTTTTTTTTGCTGTGAAAAAATTAAGTATTTTTAATTTCAAGATTTTTACTGAGAAATTAAATTTTTTTTTAGACATTACACAAATTACTCGTCGTTGGTTCAGTTAGGTGCTATTTTGGTTCTTGTTTTCGGATTTCTTGAATAGGAAGTAATATAAAATTCAAGAAATAGCGCTTGCTGTGTTGACCTGTAAATTTGCTGTCAAAACTTTGCCAATCATTCGCCATAGTTTGATTTCATCATTTAAATTTCATCTTTAAATTGATTGTATTTTTCATCACCGCCCATAAGAAATCAGGCCCCGAGGGGGAAGGTATGAAAAAACAAAAGTACTAAAATTTTTATTTTGTATTTCACAAATAACGATTTGATAAGAATATTTAAAATAATATTGATTTTTATTTTCACGCGGGCACTAGCGAACATTAGGAAAAAGTTCGGGTCTGGGAAGAAAAGTCTCCCCCCCCTCCCCCTTCTGGTTGGATCTGTATTTTCAACAATTCCTGAAGTAAAGTCCAAGTATCAATTTTCGATTCATAAATCAGAACTCGGACATCGGTTGGCTTATTTATTTTTCATTTTCTGATATGAATATTATTTTATTGATTATATTATCATTTTTTTTATTATTGAATATAATTCGTGATTGAGCTTTGAGGAGTAACGAATGAACGAACTTGCGATATCGCTATATCTAAATTCTAAAACATATTGAAGGTCATTATCAAGCGAAAAAAAAGATAAAATTTGAATCCTATATGATTTCAGCGTGATTAAATTCGATGAATTTTTTCAATGCACCCAAATAAACTCCGACATAAAATCATGATCGATTTAGTACTCCAAAAAATTAATTCTAAATTAAAATCTCGGTTAATCTAATCAATTTAGTCCGATAAAAATTCTGCGATTGTAATTATGAAGAAAAATTTACATTATCGTGTAAATTTCACGATTAATGTGCATCCACGTTCCATTGCACAAATTACTGAACAGGTTCGTGTCGAGTTCGTTCATTCGATTAATGCTAGTAACGTCTGTCGCGTTTTTCGTCGCCAATTATTCAAATGGTCATAGAGACGATTTCCTGTTACAAACGAATCTGTTATTTGGTGAGGCATTTGTATGGGACGTACGTCTATACGAAACGTACTCGCCGCTGTTTCAACCAAGTATCTTGCGACACGTCAGGGTCCTCGGACGAGTCGTGGAATTGTATGAGGGTGGAGGGGAATTCGCATGCTCATGGTCGTCGAAAACATTCTTTCAAATTAAGGCGTTAATGGCTTACGCTTTTCGACAATTTTCGAATAATTGGGATACTACACGAAACGGTGAACCGGTTTGTAAGATCGAGCTGCTTTATCGATTTGTTCGACGCGAACGTTGGGTCGCATTTGTTAATCGAAAAAATGCTCGATTTTATGTCCAGAGTAATTCGATCGCCGTACACATTGTAAATTTCCAGCCGAACGATACTTTGAAGTGGCACACGCGTTTTTGAAGTTCGGCAAATGGCGACCTTGGAGTTGGATGAAGGAAAGAGCAAAGGTGCGATTGAAAGGGGTGCTGTCGTAGGCGATTGCGTCATTCGGATGGAATCATTTCTCGATTTTATTCCACCGTAATGGCGTGTGGAAAAAACCAACGATTTTCTTATTTTTATTTTATAAATTCTTTTTTAATGAGTATAAATTTGGGATTTTTTTCTTTTTGAAGTTTTCCTTCGCGTGTTTGGCATTAGTATTTTTTCCTTTTCTTTCTGTAAGGTATTTTCAGACTTACGCGACGAATTTCGAAGCACGAGAGAGTCGCGAAATACGCGCAGAACGTGTTCTCGTTGTGGGAAATATTTAATTGTTCGATGATGATTTTTTTTCTCTTCATTTTATTTGGGTTATAATACGTGCGTCTGTGCTATCGCGTTGGCCTTGTAAACACGATAATTGATCGGAGTTTAATCGTCTGTAATGCGTCGAGTTTCTTTTCACTCGTGATAAATATTTTAATCTCATGTAAAACTACGTACGCGTAATACCAAAAATGTCGAATTAAATTCTCGATAATTTTGAATACTCCGTACTCGAAAATATCGTTGTTCAGGAACTGTCCTATACGGTTATGTAATGGTAGACGAGAGGCGAACGATGGCCTTTTCATTCATGAACTAGTTAGTAGGACGAACGGTTTTCGTAGCTATTACAAATATTCGGTTGAGTTTCGACCCTTTTCTATGGTCCATTTACCGGTTCTTTCTCTTCGGTATTCTATCTTGATAACGGTGGTTGTGTACATGAGTATTGTATCTGCTGACATTGTACCGCTATATAGCATTCATTCTCGCCTACACCCTTTTTTTTTTATACACCACTTCGACTCAAGGGCGAATAAGGTCAAACGCCTGCCTGTGTCTGATGTATGACGTAAGACGAGACCGCACCGTGTTTCTTTTCTTCATTGTATCGATTCGCTGGAAATATGTATCGCAGGTAGGACAGGTATACTTTTGCTTTTCGATAGCAGACGCGATTACACGATATTGAAAAAGCCCTTCAGTAATCGATGCGACGTAAAGGGTTATCTACGCGTATACGTCAGTTATTTATAATGGTACGTTGATTGATTCGGGTGAATAGTGGCGGAATTTTCAAATAGGGAAATCGTTTACATATTAGTGGTCACGAATATGGGAAATTTAATGGTTGGTCGTTTGTCGAAAAAAAATTTTCATCTTTTTATTCTTTCCCAAAGTGGTATTGGTTACATATAAAAAGCATGTTACTTCACCTTGTATAGGCTCTGAATTTTCAACTTTATTTCACACGTTTTTACGTTATTGTGTGAAAAGCACGTGCACGTAGATCTGTCGTTGGTTGAGTGTTCGTGAAGTTACCTTATTGGTTGATTTCATCGGCCATTTCGAGAATCCGCGAAAAAATTGAAATAAGTGCGCTCGTTCTTCGCTTCGGTGTCACAAAACAACGTTTATTTCGATGGTCATGTAACCTGGTTTTTATATTTATCCATTTTAACTCTTACTCTCTTTTCCTATCCTTTTGCTGTATTGTAATTTCGAACAATTTGAATATTCTCGTTTCGTTGAATCGCTCGAGCGTAAAAATTTCGTTACAAAATTCCCTCGACGAAGCAAGAAATTTTCGACCTACATTTCAGCTATTTTCGTGTAGGTTTTTTTTTCTCCTTGGGCACGATTTTAAATATTTAACAAAAGATGGGAAGCAAAGAGAAATGTAGGTTTTCGTGTTGGTAGTTCCAAACAAGAGATTACTCTAATAAGGGTGTAGGCGACCGAAGGATTATAAACATTCGGTTTCTCGCTTCTAGACACAGTGAGTTATTGAAGTTAGGGTGTGGAAAAATTCTGTCGTTATGCGGTATTGACTTTTTAGTGAATAAAAAATTATCTGAAAGAGCGACCGACAGCTTGAAAGTTGAAAGTAAAAAAAAATCCAATTAAGGGAACACCATCTACCATCTTTTAATTTACTTATACTTTTTCCATTCGCAGTTGCTGTACGACAATTCATGAAGCATTGATATCTCTCATTTTAGGGTACAGCAAACAGCAACTGCAAATGGAAACTGGGCAAAGAGGTGACAAGTAAATCAAATAATGCAAGGGCATCCAAGTTTTATTATGTAGTCGTTTTTTTTTTTAATCATTTTTTATGTGTGGTTTTTTCTTTTATTTTCTGTTTTGTTGTTGTTGTTGTTTTGTATTGGGATTAGTTAGCTCCTTTAAAGTGATTTTTTATGGCCGCCAGTGGCTTGGCACTAAGCTGCACTGAGTAATTACCTTAATTATGTCATTAATAATTTGTTTGGTTTTTTTGTTCTGTTTTTTTTTGTTTTATGTTTTTTTTCTTAGTTTTAATGCTCCTTTCTTTCCTCGTTTTTATTTTTTTTGTAATTTGTTTTTTGAATTTTTACCTAATTTATGACTCCTTAGAGTATTTTGCAAATAAATAATATCTTTTTATCTAATCTTCCTCATTTAAATTCCTCAGACGGGTTATTTTCACTCAACAACTTTCGTCGCGTGTATTTTCTAAAAATTTCAATGCACATGATGATTGCTAAGACTTCCAAAATTTTCATCCTACTCAAAGCCACATAAATGTATGCTTAACTCTCATACGTAATGAAGTACATTTTTTAACTGAAATGTTTTTCATGTTGATAAAATGAAAAAAAAGCATTTGATATAAGAAATTGAGTAATGAATTTCCTGGTTCTCCCACATATTTTTACTGAATTTGCTAAAGTCAAACTTCGCATGCAGTGTTACTTTTAGAGCACTATATGACCTTTAAATTTAGTTCATAATGTATTTAAAATGGCGTATGTTCCAAATTTAAGAAAAGCTTGAGAAGCCTTAAATAGCTAAAGTTTAATAAATATGATTCGTAGCAGGGTGTCTACTGCACGAGAACTTACCAAATTTTGAAGAAAAAAAAAGTACGAAAAAACTACCGCAAATTTGAAAAATTTGAGAAATAGCACGATGAAAAAATCTTAAGTCACAAATTAGTTTTTACAATTCAATATATTTCAAATATAAGGTATTTAGATTATCAGTATCGTTCACTTTTTTGTTTGAAATGTCGCCCAATGTTATCTTTATTCGTCAAAATTACAAAAAATAAAAATAATAAAATAAGGAGTGTCGGGTTTAAACACACGAGCACATTTGAGAAGCTGTTATTTATATGCAGAAAAGTACGAAAATATTACCCAAAAAAGTTCCAAAAAACTACCGCATTTTCAGACACTCTGCATAGGGACTAAGAAGTCTATTGTATTCCAAATCCTCACATAGAAAGGACTAATTTTTTTATGTGGTATTAAGAAGTAAAATATGACCCTTCGAATTATGGTTAAATTGGCGAATGAATAAAAAACATTTGACGACTACCTGAGGAGGCTCAAATAGTTCGAACTTACTAAATATGGGCTCATGGTAACTGGGACTAAGGAGTATGCCAAATTCCGAATCCATTCTCATAGATGATTTTTGCAAGGATAGGTGTTGATTTCGAGCTTGGGTACTGTTAGATGGGTATTATGGATGTAAATAAATCAACATCATCTGCGTGCAAGAACAGGCCCCCATTAAAAACTCAGCTCCAGTGAAACGTCATGGGTGCTTAGTTTTTTTTTTGAAATTGTTGGTGGCTAAGGTATTAAAATTATGTTTCCTTTGGTATCTCTTTGGTTTTACTCGATAAAGGAAGAAAGGATTTGGATTCGAATTTTCGTTTGGTCTTTCGTTAGTTAAATCTTATTCCTCGATCAAATTACATTCGAATGTTGATTCCAATAATATGCTATGATGAGAAAATTGGAATGTATGTGTAACAATTGTTTACACAGCGATGGTCATATCGTATTTATTTTTTATTCGACGATAACGGTATGATCCAACACGCACGAAAAGGTCGACGCAATTGTAGGTTGATGCGAATTGTACGTATCGAAGCGTCAAGTCGTGTACGTAATACGAATATCGCATTAATATTTATCGAACGAAATAGAATTTTCTATTTACCGGACGAACGTGCGGATAGCTCGGTATTATGTGATTTGAACGTCCACTAGTCCACCACTTGAGTAGTTGAATTTTCGCGAGTCGCTTCGACGATGATGGATTTCGTCGAGTTACCAAGTTTTATGTGTAATGTGTTTTCATCACGCTATAACTCGAGAGAGAGACGAAAACGAAGGAGTGACTACGTCGAAAATGCGTGCACGAAGTTCATATCCGGAGCCATGACGAGTGGAAAAAAATGCCGGGTTTTTTGGTTCTAATTAAAACGTTTATTTCGTGTCGGATTAGGTTGGTGTTAGACGATTGCATGCGAAAATTCGTACTTCGTATTTCGCTTTTGAATGCATTTAGTAGCGTCGCAAATGTATGCTAGTAACGCGTCGTTCATTATCGTTGGTCCGGCTAGTCCATAATGTTCATCAACGGCTGCCAAAGAAAGCGTGTTGACAAATGCGATGATAAATTTTGGTTCGAAATGATATACTGTACCTATGTAGTTTATGTTGTCGAAGAAACCAGAATTGTTGAAAAAAGTGGAATTTTCTTCTATCGTGCTAAGCAGTGTTACCAGTCTTTTTTTTAACTGGAAAACTTCTTCGAAATTTTGCCTTTCCCTCCCCCCTCCCAAAAAAAAGTAATTAGTTGGAATTTTTCTGTTGTACTTCTGTATGTATTGTTGCCATAAGTTGGAAAAAATTTAAGTCTTCATTTTCACAAGCTGTCATGTATAAGGTGGATTGATTATATGGTAACTTTTCTTCAAAATATCTCTCAAGTCGAGGAATTTAAAATCTGTATGTTGTGAGAATAAGTTGACTATTTTAAATGTTATCAAATGTAAACAAAAGGAATAGCCTTTATATTTACTTTTTTTCTTCTCATTTTATTTAAATTTACTTTGTATGAAGTAAGACTCTTCATCGTTCTTCAGTTTTTTTAATCAATAAATGGACACTTTTGAAAGGTAATTCATTTAAGAACAATGATACAGATTTTTTTATTTGGAATATTTATTTTTTGCATTTGTGATAGGAGTACGAATTAATTAAAACTATTTGATGCATGTTCTATTCCAAGTTGAGTAAAAAAAATTCAGATTTTTTTCCTGAAATTTGTATTTTTCGATACAAATGAGCGATAGTTTTTTCAACTTGTCTATCGCCATCGACAGGAAATTCGCCACATATCATAAGGTAATAAATTGTGTTTGACGAAAAACTTTCGCTGTTTTCTCGTTGTAAGCGAATAAAATTTCAATATTGTTTGGAAAGATATTCCGTTAGAAATATGCCATAAAAAAATTCGAAATCCTCTAATCGTTGGTTGAAAAGGATACGGATCCCGATGAAAAAAAAATCTCATTCGAACAACCGTCGTACGTGCATAAATCAGGACACTAAGGCGGATTTACAGGACTGAAGCGCGACGGCCGGAAGGAATCCCAGTGAAGGTATTTTATGGTGTAACTGGTTTGCTTTGCTGCTCGTATACAATTCGTAATCCGTGTTTCCGTTTTTATGAATAGCAATTTTTTTCTCTTCGTTTTGTTACGATTCGATTCGTACGACGGAGTTTCACATATGCATGAACTCAACGATGTAGAAATTTTTTTTCGTTTTTCACGTCGATACAAAATTTCTGAGCTCGTCTCCCCGCCCTTCCGTATGGTATCGATTTGCAAAATGTACTGACAGGTGTATTGCGGTACCAATGTGTTGCGATTGATTCAGTTTTTAAGCTTTGTGCGTATTTAAAAAGGAAGCTATATTGACACGACGTATCGCTTTTTTTCGTCGAGTATATTTATGAGTATGACGTCGCTGTATTGGTGCGTGGTGTGTGCGTGCGTATGTCGGTACGTTTATTTTCTTCCCTTCGCTCCTTACAATACTGGAACCGGTATTAGCGTACGATACGTGTGTAATTATAATCGGATAATTTTCACTTGTACTTTCTCATCGTAAAATTTAGCCAACATTCGGTGATTTATTTTTCGTTAATTATACGTTCCTCGTGCGAATTTATCGCGCCAATGTATCGCGGAAGGCTTAATTATTTGGACACGAGCGCGCGATAATGTTCATTCGACACTTGGACGATGCTACGTAATGTACGAGCGACGAATGACGAATATAAGGTGTGAAGGGCGAGTCGCCTGTTGCGGGATGCCAAGAAGTTATTTTTGTTTTGAAATGAGGTCGATGTATTAACGCATTCGGTATCACTGGGTTCTTAGGCCGTCGCTAGAATACTCTAGTTGGGATTCGAGATAGCGAGGGCAGGCGATGGTCATTTTCAGTACTAGCCTTTACGAGGGTACGCGTAATTTTTCGTTAGCTTTTTCATATCGAGTGTATAATAAATCTGTGGCTCTAGTTGACCTTATTAAATTATAGGTCATTAAATGCGATATTGCGCATATTTAATTGGTACGTGGGATCCGTTAGCATTAATCTTTAGCTGAGTTTCCAACTTGAAAACGAAAGCTATTATAGCCTGATTTGCGAACGAGGGGTTTGGGGAGAGTGGTGTGTTCATTTCTGCGCGTTTCAGCTGATTTGTAATTATATAGCACATATCTTCCAAGCATAAAAAACATCGAATTCCCTACGTTGTTCAAAAAAGTTATGATTAGATGGTGGTAACACGTGTTATGGCGAAGAAAAATTAATTTTTTGCTCATTACTTTTCGTTGTAAAACAGTGTTACCAACATTTAGTCAGAAACTCGGAATATTTTTTTATCAGAGTAGGGAATTTGACGCTTCAGTGCTCCGGATCGATGGGCCGCACGCTCTGACTTATGTAAACTGAATAAATAAAGAATGAAAAATATTTTAAAAAAATTAAATTTTTAATTAAAAGTACGGCTTTAAATTATTAAATCTAAATTATTATTTAAACCCAAATGATGATAAGTTTTAAATTAATGTAAAATATTAATATGAATAATAATTATTAATACTAGCAATAAAACGAAGGGTAAAATAAAAATCGAATAATTAAAATTATGTGAATACTAAAATTTCCTCAAATTCATGGTATCAATTTTATTTCAATTGAAGGAATGATTGAAATAAAATTTCTGTTCAATACAAAACTTTTCTGTTCACGTAACATAGCCCTGGAGGATGAAAATGCTCAAAATTTGATGAGAGAGTCTCTATATGAGTACGCCAAGTATTTTTGTTTTTTACCCTTCAAAATGGCGAATCACTCGGATTTTAAGGGGTGCTGAAGAAACGGCAGATAGGTCGAAATCTTTCGTTTTTAATCTCATATGAGAGGATAAATCAGGGACACCCACATACCGATGCAAATTTCAACCTCTTCAGCACTTCTGGAGTATAGGTAAAAAGAAAAACAGCTTTTGAGGAAGTTTTAAGTAAAGAAATTTTTTTAAATCTTCTATATCTCTTTACGAAATCAACCTAGAAAAATCATATTTTGTGACATTAGTTTGGGACCAGAATATTACCGTTGAAGTTGGGTCAAAATTGGTCCAAAAGAGGGGATTGTCAAAATTTGAAGAGGAGCTTCAGATAACACGAAATATATCATTATTGGAGATAATTTGTATAATGCTATATCCGAAATTTAGATTCACACATGATGTTGGAGAGAGAGGGAAGGGTTAATCAATTTCAAAAGGTGATGAGGGTACAGGACAGGTCAACAATTTTTTATTATAAAGCCGTACCTTAAAGTGAGCTCAAGTGACTAACCTATTCTGATTTTTGCTTTCCAAGTGAATTTGTAGGGGAATTGAAGGGAAAAACAATTTTAGAGAGTAAATTGCTACAAGAAATTTTATGAATCTTATATATTTCCTCGCCAGATTCGACCTAGACAGTTTAAACTTTGTATGTAGGATTAGTTGATGAACGCAACATGACCTCTTGAATTTGGGTCAGAATGGTCCGAAATGGGGATTGACCAAACAGGATTATTTGAGAAGCCAATTTGAAAAATATGGATTCGTATAATTGTTCCAGGCAAGAAATACTGAGTAATCTTTATAATTTTCCAAGTGCTCTTGAAAGTGATAGGGTAGTGATTTTCGGACTTGGTACCGAGTGTGACCTATAGGCAATAAACATGAAGGGGTTTGCAAGGCCATTTGCAAACTTGCACTAGTCATAATTGAAAACTCGGCTCCAGTATTGTGGTATGGCTGCTTACGGTTTTTTTTCACTGTTGTAGAATATTTCATCTTCTGTACAAAGTTAACAGCATCTGTACGCCTTTTCTCAGCGCGTACGATTCGTTAATTTCATTATTGGACGGTGTGTTGGTACTTGATTAGCGGAGGTTTTTTTTTCGTTCTCGAAACGCTTTTGTTTCTAAAGAGTTCAAGGTAACTATACTTGTTGACTCGATTTGATTTATTTGACCTCTTTGTTTACACTGCGACGACGCATCGTATGGTTTAGTGTTGAATTTACGATTGAAAATTTTTTCCCCATTATTTTTTGCCTTCGACGAGGTTAGTACGAAAATCAAGTACGTGGTAGATGGTATTTACTTTGTGTAACGACTGCTACGTAAATTCATCGCGACAGACGAGGCGACTGTGAAATGAAAAATAAAACTTATTTTTACCTACGTCATCTTTTTACTTCAAACGTCGTGTTGCTTTATGCTGTTTAAATTGAATCGTTAGTTACGTTATGAAGGAATTTTCGCACTTAGACTGTAAGAGCGTTCCACCGAACAGAATTAACGTGTGGAAAGTAATTTAAAGCTTTTACCTTTTTTTTTCCTCCCTTTCTTAGCTACTCCGACGAACTTATCCATTGGGGATACGTATAAAGCGTTCGAAGTTCCATTAAGGTTTTTAATTACGTAACATTTTATAGTGTAGCCTGAAATAGAGTTAGGTATACTTGGTGAAAAGCATTTGACTGGTGTGTGCTTTTTTCGAGACCTGGTACTCGCGAAAATGCAAATGAGATGTAAGTCGATATGATTGATTTTCTTATACGAATAAATGCTTAGTTACATACAGCCAAACGAATTGAACAGAATACCAGGGTCGAAGTGTACATGGCACGCTGCAGCGGTAATTTTGAAGCAGCACACTATATTGTCGCGTAAACAAGGTCGTCCATCGTCGCCTGTTGTGTTTACGTATAGCCGAATTATTAGGTCGTAATACTCCTCCTCTATCGACAATAGCAGTACGCAAGGTGGATGATAAATAGCGGTGGTTTGGGCGGTAAAGCGCGTGCGCCTGCACCGTGTATAAGGGTACGCGTTGGAAATGCATAAATGAATAATTTTATTTTTAAACCAGTCAGACGAATTTACGCGGCGACAGCAGAAAACCAGCTGCACTTCCTTTTTTTCATTTCCTTTCTTTTTAATTTGACCTTGCTTTACGTGCAAGATGTTTCGAAGAATTTCCTCCTCTCGTCGCCACGTTTTATAACTTGGTACGTCGGACAAATGAGAGTTTTAATGAAGGCATATTATCTACAGGTGTACGATATGTAGCTGGTATGCTAAGCGTGGTGTTAACCCAGGGGTACAATTCGAGTGACACGAATTGATGTGTATGTCAGCCTGAGTCGTCCTATGTAGTTGTTTTCGTCAATATTTTAATTCTACAATTTTTGCGTCGTCAGTAGCGAAAACGTTATGCGGGATGAGGTAAGCGAGTGTGATGATGAAAGTTGCCAAAGGTTCAATTTTCCATGTAATCGTCGACGATAAACCGCGAAATATGGTAAACACACTTCGAAACGATATCGATCGGAAATTTTCAACTTTTCAGCGGCTTCGCCAACGCATATTTAGCTGCTGTGGTGTGTTGGTATGGGTTGGAATAACCGGCGAGTTTTACCTCGTACAGATATTGTTTTCGTAAAAGAAATCATGCCAGTAAAAATTTATTCTACGGTCAAATGAATTCTTTTTCTTGATTGACCTGTCAATGAGTTATTTTTAATTTTTGAAGAAGATTAAATAATTTTCTCTTGAAATTTCATTTTTTTTGTTCATTTTTAAAAATGAATTCATCGTTTATTTTACAGTATCAAGCATAATGAATTCATTTTTTTTTCGAAATCGATTATTCAATTGTTTGTCAAAATTAGTCGTATATTTCGAACTAGATATGAGTTATGTAAGTCTTCAGGATGTTACTGTATCCTATTATATCCTTGTTTTATTCATGTAGCCTTATTTTTAGTTGGAGGGGGAGGGGTGTGGGTGTAGTTATAAAATTTATGAATTTTATAGCCTTGAAGTACAGTATAGCCCATTACATGCTGATTTTATTCAGGGAACCACATTCTTATGAAATGGAAAGAGCAGGGGGGTGGGGTCATCGTGTATCAAGATCAGTCTGTTGTTAGAAATTTATGAAGTTATAAGCATCATGGGCTATAACAGTCCATATAGAAAAAGCCTTGTTAAAGTTTTTATTCACTTCAAAGAAATATGAATACTTGAAGAAACTTATTTCATTCATTTTATTTTGAATTTGTTCGATGATCAAACTTCAATTAAGTATTCACGACTTTGGAACAAAGATTCTAATAGTCATGCCAGGTGCTGCCTATCCTGTTGAGTCATTCATTCGGCTGAATGGTCCTGTGAATCAAAGAAGTCATAATTATGAAAGTACTGCATTTGGCTTTAGTCGTGCATTTTTTATTTAAAAATGAAAAAAAATTCCCAATTAAAAAAAATTGAAGTAAAAAAAAATTTTATCGAATACTCATTATTCTAGTAATTTAAGTTGAAAAAAATTTAAGTTTGCGTATGCTTAAAAACCAGCATTTTCAATTTTCCTTTTTTTGGGGGGTAGGGGTAGGGGGTTGACTTCTTCAAAAAGTCACGCCAGTGCAAAGGTTTTGCAAAAATCCTTCATTACGTTTTGCAAATTTTATTATATGACTTTAGTTTTTTATTTCTTATATTTGTTGGATGAGAGAAGGCTGGAAGTGAGGTCGAATCTTTGAAAAGTCATGCAAAGACGCTGCAAAAGTCCTGCGTTACGTTCAACGAATCTTATTTAATACTCTGTTAGGAAATTATGATTTATTGACACACTACCGTAATGATTAACATTCATCTCCTAACTTGAAATGTCCAATAGTCCTGCAAATCCTTTTGAAATTCTTCATTTGGTCAAGTACTGCTGTAGATAGTAAAAGTAATGTATTTGGCTCGAAAGTTCTTCCCTCGTCACCTCAGAACTCAGCGCCTGAAAAATTTGTTAATAGCTTGAAACTTCAAAATGTTACCTTACCGGGTGAAATACCCAAATTTTCAGCAATTCGTTCGAGCATCAAAATCGACAAATTTTTGAAAATTCCACTTCCTTGATTCCTTCGAAACTTCTGGTAGTCCATCTCATCAGTTTTAAAACTCGAGTTTATTCCTGTTGATCAGGATTTCCAGTGGAGGAGATCTGGAATCTCTGAATGCGGATGATTTCAACGTTTTTTTTTTTTCTTTTCTCCATGAATTATGTTTTCTGGTACTTTGGTAACTTGTAAGAACGTAGAGTTACCAGTTTTCAACCATCAATTATTTTTCAATAGTTTTGTTGTATAGCATTGGTTTTTGAGGGTAATATTGGCGTGTTGGAATTTTTCTGAAAATGAAAAAGGAATTTTATTCCTGTTATTTGACCAATTACGGAGTAAGTTACGAGACATTGTAGTCATACTCCTTGAATTTGAGTATGAGATTGTTCATTAGGAGATATCGAAAATAGCAATTTTTTTCAAGTGAACATTTGAGAAACATACTTTTTAGAATTTTGAAAAAGTGTAGAAATTTCGATAAAAAATTTCCCAGTTCCTCCAGAATTCGACGCTTTGAAGTTCAGTACTATGTGGATAGAAATTCAAATAAATCGTATTTTCAATTTTTAACGACACAGCGTGTTTATTAATCTAAAAGTAAAATTTTAAGAAATAGCTTGCTCGAATTTTTCGAAGTTCAACGATAAAAGGTGTAGGAAGTTCGAAAATAAGAAATTTTGACATTCTACATCTTTCGGATTATAACAGGCATTCTTTTGGTGTTCGTTTAAAAAAAAAAATCCTCGTACAATGTACACCCGACACGAAACCCCAAAACATTTTCGTTGATTGTAAAAACATGGAATAATTTTCGTCGAATCCCTTTTTTTACCTTTCAATAGTAGTATAAAACTTCAAAATTTTTTTAAATTGGAATTGAAGTTGGAGTTGTTGATCATGGAGAAAAGTATTCGGTGACAAAATTCGAAAAACGTCACGTATGCGCTCAAACGATCAAAGTGCAAAAAATTAATTGCTATCAATTGTTGAAAAACGTATATGAGTTTCTTACAGTGAAATTTTCTAATTTATTAATTCGCTTCATCTTGTAATGAAGCGGCATATAGATAGTTATTAATGTGCAAAGATATCAGTATAGTTACATTGTTAGTGCATACACCTTGTGCAATGTATGTGTCGTATTCACTAAGTAGACGTCGATTTTTCACGGTAAAGTGTTATTAATTTGTACGTGTTTTTTCTTCTCTTTTTTTTTCGCAGAATATTTGGCGACTGAAAAACTGGCGCGATTACGTGGTCGACCTGGACGCATCGTCCGCTACGACAACAGAATCGATGGCAAATACCGCAACGGCAAAGAGGGCAACATCAGTTTCGCTACCAGATATATCCGATAGTCACTTTCAATGCCATCAGCTTCCTTTCCGCCGCCGTGTTCTCGTAACTCTGCCATCGCATTTACGTTTCTATCGTTGTATTATATTTGCGTTATTTAGTGGCGTTTAACGAGCGCGAATTCACGTGCCATTTTTTTCTCTGCTCGTCGTCGGTTATTATAGTATTTATTTTTTCCGCGTAAATGTTATCTTTCGGTCGGTAGTTTTTATATAATTTTATATTTAGTATTCCTTTTTATTTTTTTCGTCCCTCGTGTATGTGTACGTGTATTTATACCAGTGTGTGCGTTGTGTCAGGGTGAACTGATAATTCGATCATTCCGATTTGTGCAGTATTTCGTATAATTATCACGTATTACGGTTACCAAAACTACGATAGATATAAGTTATATACACGATATCGTGGCGTGCGTTCGTCTGTCCGAGTCTATAAATCTTTCGTGCATTTTAATGTATATTAACAAGTGCATCAATGTGCGCGATGGACTTGAAACATCACGATGTACTGTACAGTAACGGTGGCAGGCCGAAAGGTCCGTCTGTCATCAAATCCGAACCACGCAGCCGAAGCCCTTGCTACAACCAAGGCAGAGATGTCATACGTAGTCCGCCGACCGCCAGCAGTTCCAGCGGCTTGTTCAATGGTATCGCCGGCTCGAAGCGACTGCGACCGCCGGACGACTGGCTCACACCGACGCCTCGGTCCCCGGTCACCGGCAGTATGACCGTTAACTCGGTGTCGGCGTCTAGCGCAACCAATCTGAGCTCGTCGCCCGGATCGGGTTTGCATTCGGCTGTTTATCCTAGCACTTCCAACGGATATCCTTCGCCGACTATGTCGACGAATAGCTACGATCCGTATAATTCTGGATCCAAGCTGAGTGAGTATTGTACCTCGTATGTATTGTAATTGTTGTGTATACAGTGGTTGTTGTGCCGAGGCGTAATCGCGTAAATTCAACCAACGTCGGAACGTCTTTCTAAAACTTGACACGTCGCGGAGGTGTGTCCCATATACGTTTTGACCGATGGTTACCCTGGCACATCAAGGTCGCCGGCGAACGCTAATGAGCGAGCGGACGCTTTTGAAAATTATTTTATCATTAACGAGCGTAGGTGTTGACCGTGCACAATCTAGCCTTACCATGCCAACGAATTCAAACGTAAATTAAAAAGGTAAAGATTTAGACAATGCGACACGTCTACGTTTCTTTTCAGTTCTGTTGGTAGATGGTAAATCGCGTTTATACGAATGAAGTCGTTGAAAATACGTCTCCGATGGATTATCTAGTCAGTTGGACTGGCCCCGAAGAACGAAGTTACGATAATCCTTGTTTTTAGTCTGACGGTTTATTCATACATTTTTCCCTCTTTTTTTCGGTGCTAAAGGTGTGATATTGTTCATTGTGTAACTTGTTTTTATTTTAAGAAACTTTCCATTTGTAAATAAAATTAACCTAATTTTTGAAGTTCTTGTACCCAGTTCAAATTCAATACCTGGTAACATATCGAGAAAATGGAGTACAAAATCTCAAATATTCGTTAATAATTTAAAGTTTTCGCGTTTGAGCAAGTAATTATACAAATGGATGTATGAAATAAAATTATTGCAGAATTTTTAGAGGAAATAATCATAAAATTTTGATGATATAAAAAATTATAATAGGTATATAATTTAAAAAAAAAAAAAGGTAAAGGACCATATAGTTATAGCTCCATAAATATTTAAGGTGGGCAAAAGTGTCATATCACATTTTTTAGTTTGCCTTGACGAGTACTATCAGATAAGATATTCATCATTCACCTCACCGAAAAATCGGATAATTTAGTGTATCTTCGAAGGAGGGAGGCTTCTCCTTTCCGCAGACTTGTAAACTCTAAATGCGTACCCAAGATTCTGATGATAAGTTACTACCGCACAGTACTATAAGTTGAACTACTGGAGAGCAGGTCACGAGGTTCCATGGTAGTTTTCTTTTCAATTCTGCTGATAGATGGTAAAAATAGCATTTATCCGAGTGAAGTTGTTGAAAATACGTCTCGAAAAATCATCTAGTCAGTTGGACTGAGTCCGAAGAACAGATTTAGTGGGTTTTGAATACTCCATGTTTTTGGTACCACCTTCGTGCTCCTATCTTCGTTCGAAATTTTCCGATATAATTAAACAAGTTTTCTGTGCGATACTTTTACGTGAAATACCATGTAATTGAATTTACTTGAAAAGAAAAATACAACGTGAAATTAAATTTCTTCGCGATATGATCCACGTTGGTTGGATTTACGTTATTTAAAAAAGAATTATAAACGAAATTGGTTTTTTGAAAGAATTCTGTAATTCGCCGCGTTTTGTGAGTTGAGTAAATTTTTGAAAATTATATTAATCTTCAATACGTAGCTGAAATAAAAAATTTGAAAATTTCTTTCGTTCTTGAAAAAAAAAAAAACAGTTTATATTTTAGGAAAATCGTCATGATTTGCATTACACGACACCGCTTGAGTGTTTTATTAAATAATTTATAAATTTAATTTTTATTAATTCTTCAGTTATAATTACAATTTATATTGTTTTAAATTCATCTTTATATTTTATTTAATTCTATACCCTGGTTATACCTCAGCCTGTTAGGGACTATGCATAGTGGGAGGGGTTTTGAAAATTATTTTTAGAACATGAGATATACATATGTTTACTGCCAGCGTTATGGGGGGATTTTTTACGGGGCATACATTTTTTTTAATGTACCAAAAAAATTATGAACGTACTTTAGGACTTGATTACAGGTGAAAAATTATTTTATAATGATTAATAGCACATAATAGTTTTTGCTTAATTTTGTAGTTTTTGATTTTCTTCTTCAGCAAAAAAGGCTCTAGCCCATTAAGCATGGTGATGATGCCCTTGGCTGAAAATTTACTTTGTATCGTATTTTCCTAAGAGTATTTGCAATGTGCAATTTTTGAGCCAGTAATTAATTTACTATGTCACCCTAAGGATTGATGCGTAGAAAAATATGATTTGCCCGGCAAATGAATGAACCCCGAAAATATTGAAGAAAATTTTCCTAGAAAGCTCAAAAATGTAGAAAAATTGATCAATTTTTTTTAAATATTAGTTTAACTTTACAGATTTTTAAATTCTCCTTTTTGCGAAGAGGACCTACATAAATGAGCTTGCTGGCTACTGCAATAATCTTGAATGTAAAATAAAAACTATACTAAATTAAGTCCCATCTCTCCCTTCTGAGAAAATCAATTTCGATAAATATGAAATGTTCAAAATGGGTAATATTTTGAAATGCGAATTCAGCTTAGTTTTTGCTTATTTAGTACACGATTGTGAAAATGACTTCGTAGGGACTTTTTGGATGACTTTACTGCGGCCTTAAGTGCAACTCTTGATTTTTGCTTTATGACCTATTAGAACTGACCTTTAGTTCATATTTTTTGAAGTTTAAATATCATAACTTTAGCTCTCGGTGCACGTAACCTCGAAAATGAAGTTTCAGGATATTTTTCTCGTTGAAAAATTCTTCATTTTGTGTTCGTGGTGGGCTGATTTTTCACGTATTCGCGATAATTTCTCGAACACCCTGTATACGATTTATATTCACCGTCGTCGTTTCTTACGCGAGGAAATTTTAAAACTGCCATAATTGTCGTAATCACGATGCCTTCATCTTTGTTCGGAAAATAATAGACAAATATACCTAATTCGATTTTACAGCATCTGCCAAATCATCGTGGTCAAGTTGTGTAGGTGAAATAAAAAAAACGTGATTCGCTACAAATACTTCAAGTTGTTGGTACTCGGCGTAAAATCGTCGGAAATTTTTTACTCCTATTTAAAAACACGTTGCACGAAAACATGGCGTTCGACTTGAACAGCATAAATTACACTCGAATACCGATTACCACTGACTCTCCATATTAGGTATAGCATGGCATCCCCTATGTAACGGTGATTCGTACGTTTTTTTTCGTTTTTCAAATCAGTTCAAATATGTCGGTTTTTTTTTCAATTCGCCCGCATGCTGCTTTTGCATAAGAACCCGCTTACTCATTAATAGGTTTTTGTTTTGTTCTTAAATAGCGTTATTATTTGACGACGATGGCGCGAAATACTAGGCTCGCGGTTTCGACAACATGTTGGTAAAAACTCGATTCACAAAGGCGCGGTAGTGATCCGATTTTTGGCGAATTTTCTTTGTATTTTTTGAAAAGGCGATAGCCTTGAAAAATTTTCAGTTAACGCTTCCATTTGTAAAAACTAGTTTGTACGGGTAGTGTAAACCTGGCACCGATTGTTGATCCCGTTAATTTTCCCATTCGCGTCCATACATCGCCGCTAATTTGGTTACGTCGTGGTCGCGGTTTACCCGATGTAATTTTCATATAGTCATATAATGACATATTTAAATTAGTTGGCACCGTAGTCCGGCTAGTTTGGCGAACGGAGCGATTAGGAGATGGAGAATTTATTCGAATTCGTCTTTTCTTTTTTTTCCCTCTCGAGCGTCTTTTGACTCGACGTAATAAAAGACAGGTTCTTGTTGCGAGCCGATGCGAATAGTCGGAAGATGGTTACGCGTTGAAATTCAAGTTCATTTTTTTTTTCGTTCGCTTTTACTGTGTAGAAGGACGTTGATTATACGCCATTGGGTAATTGATTTGGCGTGCCGTTATTGGTAGTACGCGGCGCGTTCCGAGACGCCTGATGCAATGAGTTGATGCAAGAAAGTGAATTTTGTACGGAGGTTTTTTATGACGCGCGTCCGCGACGCGACGTGTCGACTCGGTGTTTTACTTTTATCGGTTGTATTCCGTTTTATGGAAAATCATCGCTTGTCTGATGTATCTAATGAGATTTGGCGATTGTTGTAATGGGAGAATATTTTTAGAATTTGGAAATACAGGTGAAGAAGGTAGTTTTGGCTGAAAGAGCGAGAGGAATAAAAATTGAAATGCGATAAATCGTTAATTTGAATGTGAATGGGGGAATAAAATTGAATATTTTGTAGTCAATGTTCGATAATATGAAATACTTCAATAGTAAGCTTTTGTCCAGTCATACGTGTAAGCCTGCCCCAAGGAAGGGACTAGGGTAAAAAAGATGTTCTAGAAAAACGCGTTAAAAGTTTTCACCATATTTTTATGTTCTCATGAATTTGTATGAGATTTGAGAAAAAAACAGTTTTTCACGCAAGGATCTTTTCTCCAGACACAGAGCCTCCAATTTATTGTTTTGTGGGGGCATAAAAGGGGCCATGGGCCCAGCGGCATCTCCATTGCTCTACAGTACGAAAAAGTACGAATTTGGGTGAAGTCACACAAAAATACGAAAAAGTACGAAATTTAAGATATTTTATGTGTAATTTTTAGGTACGAAATTTAAGATATTTAATGTGTATTTTTCAGTAAGTCTTTGTGTGATGTGGCAACACTGGTGGGTACAGCTGACTAGTTTTCGACACATAATCGCACCTTCTCAGATTACGTTTTTTAAAAGATTTTTTTGCATACTGTGAGCCTCGAAATTCAAGGAGTGGGGGGGTGGTTCAGTTGTATGTTTATCAAAATAATGGCTATATAAAAAATGGGAAAAAGTACAAAAAGTACGAATTTTCCCTGTTTAGTTTTAGTAGACACTTAACACCCTGTAAGATCCTTCAGAGTAGGTTAATTAAAAAAAAAAAACAATTTTTATCCCATGTCCCTCCACCGAACAGAGCATTAAATTTCCTGCGAAATAGCAATTTCACAATCTTGCGTGCAGTGGCGTAACCAAAATTTTTTGAGGGGTGGGTGGGAGACTTTACTTCATAATTAATTGTAGTTATCCTGATTCAACATTTCTCTCTCTACATTTTTTTGTGACTTCTCAGTTTTTAAGGTATGTTTTGTATACTAGAATGAGCCGTTGGAGAGGCCCAGAAAAATTTTTTTTTTTTTTTGAGGTCACCCACCCTGGCCTCACTTTGGTTACGTCACTGCCTGTGTGGCTCTAGAAAATTTCCATCAATTAATTTAGTTTCATCATGGTTCCTTTGGAATTGTTTTAGTTTTATTTTAAATGGCTGCAAATTTTTTTTAAACATTTTGTTTCTGCAAAAAAAAACCAACGACATTAGAAGAGCATATTTGTATGTAACGACTTAGTTTGAAATGCGTAATTCTAAATTTATCCTACTTGTAAAAATTCTGTCATTTTAACTATAAGACCTGTACTTGAAGGAACTTTTTCGTTGTACTTCGCGAGTACCATCTTCAATATCTTCCAATATTTATGGAACACCTTGTAGAAACTGAGTATTCCCCCCCCCCTCCCCACAACTATAATGTTGTGCTTACCGAAAATTTGTTGTAATGTCTGAGAAAAACGATGTTATGAGTATATAAGGTTCGAACGAATGACACCGACGCTTGCCATGTATATGTTACGTATAATATGTAGAGTATAATCTTATATCGGTACAGTTGCGAAGAGGACTCCCGAGCATTCATAGTTGTCGCTGTGTTTTGCTCATCCGAAGTTCACAGGTTAGTAGGTTATGAACTTACCCTTAAGTGTGGATATGCGGTCGTAAAACTTTCACTTGCAGATTTTTGTCTTGTAAATACGCGCCGTGTGACCTCATTACGACTAATTCGTGTATTCAGTTGGATGTATTCTGAAATGATTTCCAGGATTTCTGAATCGTAGATATTTAACCGTTGAAAATATGATAACCACTTTGGACTTTGACGTTTCTGTTATTTCGAAATAGAGAATTTATAAATATCGTGTTTTCTATCATCGAGCAAAAATTAAATTAAATGATCGAAGTTTTACATCATTTTGAAAATTTGATCAAAAATATGACTCTTTTTTGAAGCTGAAATTCTCACTTATGATGTTGCCTACGTACTCATTCGAAAGTCATTGTCTCTTTTGGAGCGTTAAGCAGATATTGTATTTCATAACGCAATGCGATGAAAGCAGGGAGTTATTCTGATCCTCTTTCCCGCCTTCCCATAAGTACTTGTAATTTTCAAATGAATTTTTCTCGGAACTTATTTGGAATTTTACAACGCAACTGTTAATTTTTTGGTAAGTAGGAATCATTGACACCTAAGCTATTTTTCTTCGTAATAAATGACTAATCAACTGCTGAACAAGTCAGTCATGAAGTGAAGTCGTTGCATTGAAACTGAATCAAAATACGAAATTTTGGAAAGCAATACGATAAAAAAAGAAAATTAATTTTCTCTATTCGTGACATCATTCCACAAAACGGTAAAATTCTTACAATGTTCCTAACCATCTCAACGCCATAGTAGCCAGTATTCAACGAATTCGTTTAGTTCTCGTATTTCTTACAAAAAGTGCTCTATCTACTCTTATCTCTTGTTGCTTCTTATGTAGTTGCGTAATAATCACTATGCTTGAGAAACGCTATTGAAAAAAATAAAATTACATTATAATAATGATAACAATGAGTAGAGAAATAATATTGAAGTACAATACATCGTATTAAAAAATAGTAAATCAAGTTTAATTGAAGAAAATGAGTAAAAATAATTTTTTATTTCTCTTTCTTTCCCCTTCCCTCTCACCGTCTTCGAATGAAGGTATTTAAGCTGTTAATTGTTGAATTCCCTCCTTTCCTCCCGTTATCATTACTTATTTTCTTATTATCGTTTTTTTCTGCGAAGTAATTTTAATTTTTTTTTCTAGGTCATTAGTTGAAAATTTCCGTAATATCACATTGTTGACAAAATTTTTTAAAGAACTGTGTTGATAACATAACGTATTTTAAAATATCGATCATGTGTGCGCGTTGATTTGAAATTTCACGCTTGTAAACCGAAGTATTGACATGTTTCTCAAGAAATGAATTACGTAAGTTACAAAATCTACGCCGTTGAGAATGAATTGGGCGTAGGGTAGTGGAAAGTTTTTTGTATAGGGTTTTCGATATTATTAAAGTTTTATTTTTGACGGGCTTACGATTTGCTGGTTAATATTGTATTTTTTTATCGAACAAAAATAATCTTCTTAGACGGCTAATTTCGGAAGTCTTTCGCTATTTTCTCGTCGAATATTTCTTTTCAATGGCGAAAATCGCCTTATAAAAATTCTACGGAAAACTACGCCTCGATAGGAGGCATTTGAATTTTCCAACGTTGTATCGATGACCTAGATATAAAAATACTCGATTGTGCCGGGCCGGAGTGCGAAGCAGGATAATGGACGAGTTCATTTTTCAGCCCCCTGCGATAGGAAATTTTGAAGGCGATGTGCGAAAATGTATACTATTTGTTTGCAGATGGGCGTGAAAATTCGTTCGCGCCAATAATATACGTATTTTTTGGTCATTGAAGAATCACCTTTCATTTTGGAATTATTCTGCGAATTTTACGATTTATGAATTAAGACGCAGTTTTGGAGCCAACTTCCTCGTTACCTGTTGTTGGTCATTGATTTCGTGTAGAACGAAACGTAATTATCGAGTTTTTACGTTTGACCTAATACGGGTGTAGAATTATTTAAATCTGTGTCGTCGGTAGTGAAACGTTTGTTTGGTTTGTTGGAAGGGTTTTCCTAGACATAACGAGAGTATAGATTATTTTGCTGTCATTACAAAAAATCATTCTGGTTTTTTAGCGAGTTTTCGTTTCCTGGTTTACAGCGAGGTTATGGCTGTGCGTCGAGATGAGACCTTGATTACATTAGTAAAATTACACGCATCGTTAAACGGTAAAAACAATGGCTTTGAATCGGTTTATTCGAGTTTTTAATGGAAAAAATTAGCTGTTACAACCCACCTGATTTGTGAATAGAGTTTTGAGAGAAGGAAATCTCATGGCTTCACGTTTTAGGCAATTTATAGTTGAATGGCTCGTGCCCATTACGATGTGTTCGTAATTATGTATACATGGTATTTATCCAATTCGTCGGTTTTACTCCAGCTAATATGAACCCAAGTTATGTCACTGAAATAGCTACAGATGAAAATTTCTGGTTCATCGGGTTTAAATGAAAACTACATATTCGAATTGAGCATTTCAAATCACAATTTTTTTTTCTGTTTTGAATTGCTTAAGAACTTTTTACCAATTCAAAATGAAGAAAATTATAGTTTTTTCAAAAATGATATCACTTCCGGAGCCTCAGGAGCATCTTGAAAAGTTATTAGCGGTTGGAAATTCGGTGAGAGCACTTTCAACTCGAAGTGATTTTTTTTCAAATTTTTGTTGATTATTAGTGAAAATATTGAAAAGCAGGTGACAAAAATTATTTTTATTCTTTGGCCAATTTTCATTCTCCTCTGCCTCGATAATCTGAAGTTTAGCTTAAAAGGAACCCAAATTGGCAGATGAATTAATACTCAAGGAATACTCGAGGGTACCAAAATAGCTCAACTTTATATGAAGTCGGAGGTTGATTGGGAGGGGGGTTGGAGGAAGTTCAACATACCCACTACAACTTCTCCGTTATTTTAGGAAGGGCAAGTAGGAGTTTTCATCTTTGATGTTGGGTGTTGTAAAGAGATTACAAGCTTATCTGCAAGTGTAGACATAGTCCCATTAAATACCCAACCTCAGGGATGTGATGTGGCTACTGGCTACTTAGGTTTTTTCGGTGAATTATCAGCGAACACGGACTTGTACCTTGGACGGATGATTTATAAAATGGCGGAGCTTTTAGGCTCTTCTGCTATTTTATCAAATTTTAATTAGTTAATAGCTTTTGAAAAGTTTTTGAAATGTGGTCGGTGAAGTGAACGGCGATCTTTTTCGGACAAATTACGCTGTAAAGCGTTCGCGTTTTATAAATGGTTGCATTAATTCGGGCGTTCGGCCCACGATGAAAATTTATGGCTGTGATAATTTTCCAAACACAAGGTTCAAAAGTAATTACAGCGTCGATATTTAACGGTACAACGGAGAACAGTGAGTTGGCTGTTGAGAATAGCGTCGCTCGGTCCACAGCAGAGGTACGATTTCGCTGACGATGCGGCGGTGTACCACACACGTATGCGCAGGTAAGGCGTACTTCCGTTGGTCGTAGATCTTGAAGACGTGTGTACGCGTTCGCATTTGAAACGAATTTTAATTTTGTCCATAAAAGCGTAATTCAATCTGGTCGATTTGTCGTTGCGGCGCGAGACGTTTTTCCACGAACGGTTACATTGTGTTAATTGAATTTTCAGCGTGTATCGAGTCGTTCGATTTCGTCGCTCGGAGAACGGATGAGATTTACGACCGGAGGAGATATATTTTTCTTTCGTTCACGATTTTGCTTTTCTTTGTTTGACATAATCGTCGCTGGCTGGTGGAGCGGCCGTCGCCGCCATCGCGGCGTTTAATAAGTTAACGGAGTGAGTTGAAAGATTAACTACCACTCGGAGCGTTTGGCCGGAGATTTTTCTGTTCTGGGAAGTTAGCCTTGACATCGGGGCTTCGGAACAATCGCATTCAGGTAGTAATATCTTATTACCTCTCGGTACCCGCCCGTCGCCGCCGTCGCGCGTACTTTTTATATACTCATCATCAATTTCCATCGATTCTTGTTACGCAACATTCATCGTACAATTAAACGCCGTTCCAAGTAACGCTGATAAAGAGTGAAATAACAAAAGAAAATTGAGATGAAAAAAGCTGTATGCAGCGTGCAACCGGGTCCGTTTTGTATTGAATTGGTTTTTTTTTTGTCTTCTTATTCTTATTATAGATGTGCGAGCGTGTATTAGAGTGAACTGCGTTTGTGTTGGTGACCAAAAAACATTATTAGAGCACGTTTGTTTTTTTGTTTTTTTTGTTTTTTTCATTTTTCCATTTTGTGCTTTAATATACCGTGGAGAAAAATATCGATAGAAAGTTTACTTCTTACTTTCTTCCTATTCGATTCGATCCGTTCTCAGATCGATACGAACGGAAGTTTCGAAGATGTGGTCAAACTTCATTATTCGTCTTTTCAGTCGAGTTAATGTATGTTTAGATTAAAAACTACGTGTACGAGTACTTGGGCAACGTTGGATGTATGTAGAGCATTGAACTTTTCCATCTGATTCGAAGAGTTGCTTTGTTTGAGTTGAAAATTTTGGTAATTCTTCGAAACTTCGTAACAGCAATGGTGAGTTACTTTCGACTCATCGAGTGGTTTCAGTTATACTTCTGCACGGTGTGAATTTATGTCCGTTTTTATTCGTTCGAACATGTTGAATTAGTTTCTATTGGGAATTGAATCCTTTAACCGCCTACGTATAATTTGTATATTTATTCCTTCGCAAATTTATCTTGTCTTAAGGGTCTGTTTCACATACATGGTTCTTTTGTTTAATATAACTAAATTTCGCAGACACTGTGTTATCTATGTGCGAATCGAAATTGGTAACTCTAAAAAAGTGACATTTTTGAGAATAAAATTCTTCGTGAATTTATTATGAAAACTTTTGAAATTTGAAAATGAAGAAGTTAAGATACATCTCTTTAACTTGTTTACAACGAAAAATTCAAATTCTAATTTGTAAGAAAGTTTTGAGCTATAAAATATGGCCTCCTCAAAAGCCAATTTTTTTCACGTTTTTTCTCGACAAATGATGAATTAATCAAGAAAACTTTTTGTGATGTTTTTCAAATTCTTGTGATAAGTATGTGTATTTCGAATTTCATAGGAAACAGATGAGCAGTATTTGAGAATCATAGTTGTACGAAAATGGTCATTTGGCAGGTAAACCAGTATGCAATCTTGTATGTAAAATATACCCTTGAATGAAAAAATTTGAAATTCGATTACATGAAATAGCGAATTTCATATTTTATGTTGATGTAATTGAAATTTAATTTTATTGGATTTCTCGAAATAAATTTTCACAATGAAAGTCGTAAATTGTAATCTCTTATCTATCTATTTTAAGTCGTTTTGCTTTTTCTTGAAAAGCGGATTTTTTTTCATCGACAGTTTAATACGAATTTTCTAGTATCTTTTTTGAAAATGTTAAATGAGATTGCAGCTGAGCCTCGCTTCCAACTCCTTTCATATTTCTTTGAAAAATCAAACCGCCTGATTTCACGTGGAAAAATACTAGAACGTAAAAGGTCCTCGTCCTACGAAAGTTTTAAATCGCTATTGAGTTGTACGATGAATATTGGCAAGATCACTTCAGCATCACTGTTCTGAAAAGGAGCCATATGTTGAGATGGGCCGAATTTTAGCGTATTTTCAAAAAGTGGAAGCGGTGAGGGCACACTAGTACCTAAATGATCTTGGAAAAGCGTCTTAAAACTTTCAGCTCCTTAACTGATTTTTAGACTCCCATTCCTACCTGAAGTCTGAGTTTAAAAAAATGTTCAAATTTTCAAAAAAAAATTCAGGATGTTGAAAATTTTTCAAGTACTAGAGTCACATTATCTTATTCAAAGACTTGAAAAATTTAGACAATAGTTTTTTCAAATTTAGGAAGTGTACGTAGAAATTTCGGTCTTTTTAAAAAATGAATGATAAAAGAGTAATTTATTGTTCGTCCGCAGAGTTGGGGCTCAATGTACGATTTTTAGACTAAAGAGAAAAACATGACAGATTGGTTCGTTGAGGGTTTCTAAAGTTTAACCTATTGGATACTAAAATACTTATCCAAAGTCATATCTTAATGCAAAAATGTAATATTTTGAGAAGCTTTGTTGTGGTGGAAATCGACCGTATTTACCCTCTTTAGTCCGAAATAGTGTAAGTTAAGCCCATACTATGCACACAACTTATAAATTACTCATTAGTCGTTCATTTTTGATTGCTTTTTGAAAAAAATTTGAGAACAGTTTAAATTGAAAAAAAAAATGAATTTTAAATTTTCTGTCTTTAGACAACAAAATATGAACATTTTTTTCCAATTTATGAAACTGACTTCATTTTTAGCGATTTGAAAGTTTATTTAGGTAGCTGAAATTTTCATGATGTCCTTTTGAGGTCTATGGATTATTGTGAGCCTACTCTCTTCATTAATGAAAGAAAAAATCAAATTGCGCTCACGTTATAAATGTGTTATCCTAGGAAACAGAAAAATATGCTCAGAAAAATGTATCTATTTTACGTACGTTCTTTTTGTGATACAGATATGCTGAAATATGCTTTGTTAATACCGGTATCGTTTTTGAGGTTTTATTTTAAATTACAATTTTATGCGTATCAACATTTTTCAAAGCAGTTGTTCTGTTAGTTTTTTTTTTCGAGAATTTTTTAGAAAAAAAAATGACAAGTGTTATCGATCTCAAAATTACCAAAAATTGACAAAATTCCCTGAAAAATTGTTAAAAAAGGCAAAAAAACAAAAACAAATTGAACTTGAAATATACCAAAAAATGTGTGAAATATTCAAAATGACATATGGCTCATTTTTCAAGAAACTATCTAGACCGGAAAATTGCGATGCTGAAATCGAGCTATCACTTGAAAGCATAATATACGTGGCATATTTTCCTACTCCCTAATCCCTAGTTATCATTATGCGTTGAAAAATAAGAATACAAATTACAAACTTATTATCGAGTTGAAAATAATTTCATCATTGAATTTTGAGTTCTGCAGTATAATCAAAATTATTTCTCGAATTAGGAAGGAAATTTTGACGTCAGAGGACACGTGATTTCACTAATACAAACTCATCATATCAGATGATTGCGAACGAACGAGGGAAAAAGTGAAAGTTCGAAAACATTAGAAGGCACTAGGGCATCTATAAAGGGAGGTATGAAAATACGCCATTTTTGGTTATGGATATTATCACTATAGAAAAGAAGTACGATAGATGTCTTACTTGTGATAATAATGTAAAAGTTTTATTTTGGTGTAAATTAACCAAATTTTTCTGATTTATACAGTTTTGTATTTTTTTTAAGATATAATTATTTATTTATTTTTATTTTTATTGAAAATCGATAACCTAATAACCAAAATAGCCGTATTTCCATACCCGTATTTTATAGTTGCGTTAGGGGCACTTTGTCCTTCTTTCGTTGTTGTCGATCTATAATCATACGATAACTTGTGTTTGTGAAGTCACGTGATCTCTGACGTAAGGACTTTCCTTCCCTATTCTCTTATCATACTCCAAATTTTACGTTTTCAATAATTCACGCAACTGTCACCAAATCTCAACCACTTTAGTGCCAGTTTCCAGTACGTATTTGGAAATGATATGAGTTATAGGCGTCGACGACCTGGCGCTTTACGCTAAATAACAAACGTGGTATTGTTAAACGCTTCCTAAATGCCTACACGGTCGATAAAGTTTAACCTATTTTATTCTTATGGTACGGTTTCGCGCGTAATTTTATCTGCTGGTTAACTGACCACCGGTACCGAAAAAAAAGACGCTCTGCCGAAGCAACGGATTCGGTAGTAAAACGCAAAATTGATTTATTTATCAACTTAGTTGCCCAAGAATAGCCGCTATCGGTAAAGTGGGCGATGGTGGAATGAATTTTTAAACAGTTGTAAACTAGTTTTAGTGACCGAAGGCGTAATTTGCCGGCTTCACGTAAACTACGTTGAGGATGATGTTTCGCGTCGAAGGTGGTTGACTATTTGGTGCGTTGTTCGAGCGCCAAAACGTGAAATATTCCGACCAAGAGAATTTTTTCTCTTCGTTCTCGGTACGCGACTGCTGCGATAACGTAAACGACCAGAATTTTCTCCTTCAACAAAGATTTATCGGTAACGTTGGAAAATCGCTCACTCCGACGTATGACTGCTCATTGGCTAATCGAAAGTTATCAACGGTGCGTGAATAGGAGACTCAGCGAAATCGAGGATATGTTCGATTACGGTATTCGTCGGTCCTGCCAAATGATCGGATTACCTTGAAGATGAAGAAAAAAATAATGGCGTTCGCGTCGCCAAGCTCTCTCGGTCGTTGGTGTAATTTGCATCGTGTATGCAGCGCGATAAATGAACGGAGATGCATGGAAGAAGAAAAAAGTGTAGGAAAAAACCGCATCATTCTTTTATTCACTTTTCCTTCTTTGTGGCTGCTCTTCCCACTCCGCTAGCTAGTCGTTCGATAAACAAAAGAATCGGCGACTGGTGGCCGATGCGAACAATGTAGGAAGCAGGATGCTAGTATTTGGCGGCGTGAAGGGAGACGAAGGGAATTTCAAGGATAACTATAAAAAAAGTATTAGTTACGGCTATGGTGTATGGAGTACGGCGACGTTACGCAAGCAAACCGTGAATCAGTTATTGTGATACGAGCAGCGATTCAAGTGCGGCGAGAGCGCGGTATAAGTAGCGAGGCCAATTTAGAATAACCTTCCAGCGTGAAATACATAATATTGTATGTACGTTAGTTTTACGATACGAAATTCTCGACGTGTCGCCCGTTTTACCAATTACCAGCGATTTTTTTCGCGTGTCTTGCAACGCTGCATGGTCGCAGATTTGGGTCGATACGTTGCAGATCTTACATTCTGCAGGAACTGCAATGTGGTTGCAGTCTGCAGGAGGTAGTGGTACGTATCAAATAACAAAATTAGGGCATGTACGAATTTCTAAGCGCAGGAAGGCTCGAGGAGACGACTAGCCACGTAGTACCATGAAGCTAACATTTTTTCGAAGAACGAACCTTTCTCTTTAATTTTTCCAACATGCAGTAAACTCTCACAGGATGGTTTTAATTTCTAAAAAAAAAAAAGTTTCAAAATCATGCAGCGTAATTTTTTCATTCAGATGAGTTTTCATACTTCAACCTGCTTGGTGAGCATTCACTTCACTCGTAATCGAGCGTGTCTCCTATCACGAATAAATCAGTTGCAAATGCATCCGTGTCCTTCATTGATCGATATTTCGTAAAAGTACGATTCGGTTGATGAATAAAATTAGAAGTGTAAAAGGTTACTCACGTTTACCTTTGAATCGAAACGATGTCATTTGAAATTTTCCTATTCTGAAAAACGAGAGTTGATTCTAGTTCCCTTCATTTCGATACCCAGGGTTGTTAATTTTCATTTTACTGAAAAAAAAAAACTTGACAGCATCCCTCCTCCCATTTTGTGAAAAATTATAATTATTCCGTTTGAAATTGTTGTGAAATTCAATTTTCTTAATATTTATGTCAATTTGATTAACCTACGATCAATGGTAGCCGCGATATGCTTGAAAAATCTAATTGCACCTCCTTGAGCGCCGTTATAATACGTTGTAGGGAAAATCGTTACTATCTAATTTTTTGTATGTTTATTACTCTTGTTTTTTAACTGAGATGTTTTCCTGGTAAACGTGCCCGTAAAAAAGATATTTTCCAGAAACGTTCAATTCTTGCGCTAATAACTCAGAAAATATGGGTCGTCCGAAAAAAATCCATATTACCTAATTTTTTGTAAATCCAAAACTCTGTTGGGAAATATTCGTATAAACGATTTTTGCAAGATTTAGTATGGATTTAAAATTGCAGATGTAGAAGATACCTGTGAAGTATCGATATCCATATGGAGATATGTGAACATTAGGATAAGCTTTTTTTTTTCTTTCGAAAAAACGAAAAGGACAGGGCCATAGTGGTTCCTAATGATCTCAAGATCTCAACTCGAACAGTCAACATCTCTGCTGAATAAATGAAAAAAATTCAGTAATGTGTTGATTGCTTTCGATTGGATTTCATAAGGGATGTAATATGTATCCTTATTCTATCCTCGAGAAGGAATCTGAAGAATCTGTACCAACAAAATTCAAATACCTTCATACCGTCAATTACATATAATGTTGTAAGTTAGCGACTATCCTGCTAAAATTGTCAAGCCATTTTCCTCTAAGGCTAGAAACAGTAATGTTGAAAATATTTTTAATTGTCTGGGATGATTTTCTCCTCCCCTCTCCTTTTCTCGTGCCCCCTTCCCTCCTAACCCCCTCCATCCCTCCACCCCTGGCTTGCTTCCATGAAGAGGTCATAAAAATTTTAATTCTCTGACTCAGTGTTAGACCTTCCAGAATGAGATCGTCGTTTTTAAAAAATTTGAAACTTGAAAAAAAAAAAGTTTTCGGGTAGGTAATAATATTGTTGAGCTCTTAAGTGATATTTTGCCTTTTTAAGACCAAATGTGAACCTTATTAAATTTACATTGAGAATAAAAATTATAATGATTAATAATAATTATAATAATTGAATTCTTTCAAAAATGAACTATCAGTGGATCTATTGTAATATTACTGAGAATAACCTGGCATAATCATTGTAATGATAAAAGCCAAGAAGTATCGATTTCTTAAAGCAGCCTGTATTTGATGAGTGTAAATTTATGTGAAAATTGTCCAACAATTTTGCCAGATCATAAATAAAAAACTTTCACTTAGCGCATTGGTCCTGGAAATGAAAACAGTTTTGTAAAAGCATGTATTTGGATTGAAAATCCTGCATTTTCCATTCAAAAATTCTGAACCAATCTCCCTTCCCCTCCCCTCACAAAAAAAAAAAAGAAAATGAATTCTAGCTCACCTTGCCAAAGAAAAGGAAGTTGAAGAAATTATTCATCGTATTTAATACTCCTTGAGTTATTCGTAGTATTTTTAAAATTCTAGATAAAAGCAAATATTTTTTTGTGGGGGAGAGGAAAAGTGAAGTTTTTAAAAGTCCCGCCCCAGGGAGTATGAAAGTCCTGGGTCACTTTTAGCAAATTGGTTAAGCATTCAGTTTTTTTTTTTCTGCAACAAATCTATCTATGTACGTTCGTCCTGTTGGACAGTGTGGCTTATACGTCTTTCACGCGATCAAAATTTTTTTGCTAGCCATAAAATTGGAAATTTTGGTCGATGGCGTGATTAACAAACACGGCACGAATTACAGCGTGGACGAAATGATTTACTCGTTTCCGTGCGAATAATTGACTCCGGGTCGAGTAAAAACGTGGTTAAATTAGATTTTTGGTTTTATCGGCGGATTTAGACGGTTTATCAAGCGGGTGAAATCGCGTCCGGCGCGCTACTTCTCGCACGCATTCGCTCTATTAAGGCTAATAGTACTATTCGACGAATTTTCGTTACCGTTGTAATGGGTAGCTGGTTATACAGGAGGTGACCGTTTCTGAGAATTTCATTGATGCATCGATGTACTATTTGGTTTTGGATAATTCACCGTACAGCGAGCCAGCCATAACACGCTGTTTTGTCGCCTATTCAATCACCACAAGAGGAAGAACGGATGATCGATGGTATCGTAGTGTACGACCAACGAGTGAAAAATAAAATGGCGAGTTCGTCCGCGCATAATGTAGCGAATTTTCTATATTAAAAAAATACCAGTTTATTAACCCATTATCTAAGACGATAAATACGATGTTGGTAATTATGCAACGCTCTCGGTTCATTCTAAGTTCGTACAGTTTTTTCCTTCACGGTTTTTTTCGAAATATTGTTTTTATTTAGATGTTGAGAAAAGTTCAAAATACAGTCGAAGTTGCGATAAGATAATACGATCGAGCGTACGCGGTATTCGAATTTTCTCGCGATAGTCATGGTCGTGAAATTTTTTCATTCGAGATTTCAACTTGGCTACCCTCTCGGTTCGTTTGACTCATGCGGAACACGCGACGATGACGTTAATCGGAAATTCATCGAAAATATCGCACCGGTGCGAGGCTTTCGCGTGTGAAGAAATTTTTTTCGAGTTGATAGGTTTCGTAGCGGACGTCTGGTCGCATTTACCGAACCATTGATCCGCTTCGATGGAGCTTTTCAGTTTCAGTATTTTTTACCTGCAGATGAGTTTTTCTCGGGCAACTTTCAAGAGTCGCGAATTTCATTCGAAGGGTGAAGCAAACGAAACGTCCGACTGGGTAACGAGAGTGTTACGAGGGGACGTGTTCCAGTACACGAGTACGAGATTTATTCAGGAACACGAGCAGATTTGGTTCGCGCAGCACGGAATGTCGGACGACAATATATTATTATAATTCTTGACAAGGCGCGCGAAAGATGGAGTCGTTGGGTTTTACGAGTTCGACGTTGAAGACTTTTTCCGAAGCGAAAAATCCTACCGAACATACCGGTTTGTTGTGTTTTTCATCCTCGGAAGTATATCGCAGTCGCCGGCCCGCTTAACAATGTTTTAATACGCTTGCATATTGCGAGAGCAAGTGAGGCGCAGAAGCAAAAAAATGCGAACCGATTCGCTCGTTTTTTTTCTTCTTTCTGTTCGACGGCCGCGAAGAAGTGTTTACTTCGTTCTGCAGCGTTCACCGCGCCGATGGTTGGTAACATTACTTTGACCTTCATGGTTGGCCGTTCGCGTTTTAACTACTGATTTCCATCTCTAAAACTTTTTTTTTCTCTTCCATTGCACAACCGCATCAATAACAACAACATAAGCGGAGTAGCACCATCACGTTTCTTCGAATGTATTGGACGATGAACGCCCGATTCGTCCGAAAGAAGATCATCGTTTTCAATAACCAAGATGATTTCACTGCGTCTTCTATTGGCGTCGTACCTGTCGTCTTATCACTTTCCGCAGAGCTTTGTACCGTGATGAGGTGTTGGCAGGAAATGCCTTCGGCGTGCGATGCCATCGGAGAACCATTGTAAAGCGATGAACGTTGAACTGGCTTTCGTGGCGAGAGTTTTGTTTATCGTTGCTCGACTGCGTTTGGGTAGTGGGCCGATTGGCGATTTGAATTGTTGGTCTATTTTCCAAAATGTTACTTATCTGTTGTAAATGGTGTGTGGCGTGTCTTCTCACACTTGACGTATATATGGAGAGATGTGAAAATCAGAATTCTCTTTCTTCGTTTAAAGTAAGAAGAGAAATTATCATTGTATTCTTTTCATAGTCGACATCTTTGGGTATTCGATAGTCTACAGTATTGAACTTGCATTTATAAATACGCCAAGAGAGAACGTTAAAGCAAGCTTGCTGTCTTTGGTTCAAACATAAATTTTGATTTTTGCCAAAAATTACAAAAATCCAAAAAGTTGGAAAATATGTGTAATCCAAAATTTAAAAAATGAAAAATTGAGAAAATTGAAAAAAAAACTGTCAATTGAAAAACCTTCAAAAATAAATAAAAATTCTCCAAAAAAAAAAAAGAAAGAAAACTATTGAAGAAGTCCTGAAGGTGAAAATTTTCTAAGAGAAAAATGATGTATCATATGGAAACAATTTCAAAAAAATCCAAAAAAAAACTTTGTGTTAGAATGAATGAAATGTTCAAAAATGACGAAATAGTCAAAGTGGTAAAAAAGTGCTACTGTACTCTCGCCAATTTTTGTGCCCATCTTCAGAGAAAGTGAAAGTTTATTTTAGATTTGTGATGGGGGGGGGGGAGCGAAATACATTCCTTTACCATTTACAATTTTAAATAAGAAATCAGTAATAAAATGCAACATACTTTCATGACGATATTATGGGTGATTGGAAGGGTTGCGGAATTCAATAATGTTCGATCATATTATTCAAGTATATTGACCCCATTTCATGTTTGAAACGAAAAAAGAAAAAAAAAATATAAGCAGCCATGTCGTATTACTGGCGCCTAGTTTTTAATTGGGGCTTGTTTGCATTTGCAGATTATATTGTCGAGTAAACTTTTCAAGACCACAAGGCCGCATCCATTGCGGAGTCTATAACTCGCAGCTTACCCTTCTAAAAACATCCAAGAAGTTTAACTTGAAATATGTTGTGCTTTTCGTTCACAGTAGCAACAATGTTTTTCAAATTTTAGCCCTTGAAGACTTCTCAAGTCTGATTCAGATTTTGTTCAGTTACCATTTTTGATGAATTTTGACCCCAGTTGAAAAGCTTTTATTGTGGTCGCCTGTTTAACTCACATAGTAAGTTTGAACTTTCGAGCTTAATTCGGTGAAATAGCTTACCATGATTCAGCCTCCAAAACCTTTTTCGTTCTAATTCCCCTTCATATTTACTTACGAAGTTGAAAATGAAATATCTTAAGTCACCTGGGTTCACTTTATCATATAATACCATAATCGAAAATTTTCTACCTTTCATTTACCTCCACCATATCTTGAAGACAAGAACCCCTCTCCTTCCCTCCGCAGTCAAGCATAATGGGAAATCGGCATGCAGCATATTTCGTTATGAGGCCACGTTTATGAAATCAGAGCCATTTAAGGCTCTTCAAGCCTTCCTTCAGATTTTGACCATTCGCCGTTTTGGACCATTTTCGACCCTAATTCGATGATACATATTCTGGTCCCCAGTAAACTCTACAAACGAAGTTTGACCTTTTCAGATCAATTTGATGAAGAAATATGGGAATTTGAAGAAATTTCTTAACTCGAAACTTCCTCAAATAGCCGTTGTTTGCTTCAATTCCCCTCCAATGCACTTGAAAGGCTGGAATTTGGATATTTTGGCGTCCTTACCTTACTTTTTCATATAAAATCGAAAACGAAAATTTTGAGCCATTTGTCACGTCTCCAACACCGCTCAAAGTTTGAATGAATCTCCATTTTGAGTTCAATAAAAAAAAAGTAATCTTGTGAAATTCGACATAGAGTCTCTCAGTTGTTTTTCATCCATAGTCTTCGGCGCTAAGCGTTGGTGAGAAGATGTATATACTGAGAAGTTGAGACATATGCTGTATGATTACAAGTGACCTGAAACGCAAAGGATTTTTCCTTGGAGGAAGCCAAAAACGGAAAACGATTTTTTTGCCATTTTTTTCGCGTTTTCTATTTTTTATTTTTATTGCGCGAATTCTTTTATTAGAAAATGTAAAGAAAATTTCCAACTCGAATATTTTACTTTGCTGCACCAATTTTTTTTTTATGAAGGAAAAAAAAATTCAACAATATTTTGTTAGTTATAATAGTTTATGAAAAAATATGTTGAAAACAAAACGTGTCATGGAGTAAATGCTGAAAATGTGACGAAGAGAAATATCTGATTGTTTGATAATCTTTCATATAGCGAGATAAAATAAAATGAATAAATAATTAATTAATTTGAAACCCTATTTGAAGAATTGTGAAAATTATGTTTTTTCATGAACTTTCAAAAGAATACTTGAAGTTCAACTTGACAGTGTTAGACAGAAATTATGCCTTTACCAATTCATTTCACCAGTCGAGTTATTACTCCACAAGTCTACAATACCGTTATTTATTTTAGAAAAGCGAATGAAGAACGCCTCTCATATGTCGATCTTGCGGTAGACGACTACCATAATACTCTTGAACGAGTGTACCTCGCGTTGCCAACTAAAACAATAATCAATTTTCGACTTACATTTTTCAATATTTACACGGACGACAGTCCTATACCTGAAGTTCAAACGTATCCATAAAGGGGAAAAATTAGGACAAAATTTTCGAAACGTCGAAACTCGGCCTAAAAAGTGAACGCTTTCTAGGGTGAGGTCAAGTTAGTACACGAATATAGGTCAAAATGATATTGACTCTTCGGGTTGAGCGGTTAAATGGGCGAACAACGTTCCCGAGCTTTTCGAACTTGTGACCTAGTTTATTTCAGAATGGAAAACGTCGCGGCGGCATTTTTTGATCAATTTCCAAATGTCGCGCGCTCGACGACGTTTCGTTATTTGTACGGTCGATCGAACGTAGCCCCGAATTTGTCAATGGTCGAACACCGATTGATTGACTTCTAATGCAATCGAACCGATGAAATTGTGTATTCGAATTTAATTAATGAACGCACGAAAATAATCCATCAAGGTTGAACGTTTTGGTCGAGCTTACGTAAGCCGGTATCTAATTGACGCTATATCGGTGATATCGTGATGCGGATTAAATTACGACCAGTAAGGAAAAATACGCCTTATGGAAACACGCTATATCGGAAAATAACCCTGACCGGTGTACTTTACGCGAAACGCGAAAAATTCTGTTTCGAGTCGAGAGAATCTCCGAAGTAATCGATTCGGTAGGAAAATAAATGATACGTTAACGAACCGTTGTATTTATCGCGATTGTAAACACCATCGAATAATTATTACTCGATTCGATGGTCGTATTTTATAGGCGACGAGCGAGGCAGCGAGAGGGATGGTGGAAAAGTAAAAATAAAATCAAAGTAAACAAAATACTGTGAAATGTTTTCTGTCTGTTTGCGCATTGCTGGTTACAGCCGCCTCTGTGTATGTTAATCGCGTATGTGGACGTACGTCGATATTGTATTTTTCTTGTTTTTTTCGCTATTTCTCAACGAATATTTTATTTTTTGTTCACAGGTGGCGAAGATTTATCGCCGAATAGTCAAAATGGTTATTTAATGGAAGTTTGTGATGCAAATAAAAATAAGAAAAAAGGTCCGACCGCCACTGCCCGCCAGCAAGAGGAGTTGTGCTTGGTGTGCGGCGATCGAGCCTCGGGGTATCACTATAACGCTCTCACGTGCGAGGGCTGCAAAGGATTTTTCCGCAGGAGTATTACAAAAAATGCCGTTTACCAGTGTAAATATGGAAATAGATGTGATATTGATATGTATATGAGAAGAAAATGCCAGGAATGTAGACTGAAAAAGTGCCTTAGTGTTGGTATGAGGCCCGAATGTGAGTATTTACCTTCGATTTTCCTATTACGTTTATTTTTAAAAGTATATTTATATCGTGGATTTCGGCGTCCTTTCCTCGTCTCCTCAGTTTTCGCATGATCAAATAATTTTATTCCTGAAAAATTTTTCAACGTTTAAAAATATTTACCATAGTTTTAGATTATTTTGTCAATTTAAGAGTATTCTTTTACTCGTACAAAATATTTGGAAATTTTTTCTCATTCGTTTAAAATAACTTACCCAAACGTTTATTTCCTGAATAAAATATCTGTTCACACGATTTCCACATATAACTCACCGGTATAGTTTTTTTAAATGTCGAAAATTTGAAAAGATTATTTTTAATTTTTATAATTTTTCCATATTGTAGGCGTTGTACCAGAATACCAGTGTGCTGTCAAAAGAAAGGAGAAAAAAGCGCAAAAAGATAAAGATAAACCTAACTCAACTACAAACGGTTCTCCTGAAACCATAAAAATAGAGCCGGAACTGCAAAGGGTGGGTAATTTTTATGTATTCTCGTAACCTTAATACTTTGAACGAGTTGTTTTTTTTGCCGAGTTTTTAATCAAGAAACTAAGCTCTTGCAGCTTGCTTGATTTTGAAATGTGAATTCAGGTAGAGGCAGAGGCTTCGTATATTTACATTTTAGACTACTCGAGGCTTCTGAAGTTGGGTCATATTATGACGAAGCACGAAAAAAACTCTCTAAAAAATGATATTAGAAAGAATGAGATGGGACATCTTTCACAAATTTGTCCATTCTTAGTCAGCTTAGGTCAGGGATAACTGGATTTTCAGCTTTTTTCCACTTTTATTTTCGTAATGTTTTTTCAAGAAACACTACCAGTACCTGTATGTAGTTGAAATCCAAATTAATATTTTTAACAATCCATCAGTGTCAGTTTGGCGCTTCTTCGAGCCATTCGTAAATATGCTGCCAAGGGCTTATTTCTTCATCACCCCTGACCTTTCCCCTCCTCCCTACCATACTAAGGTGCATCGAATTTCAACTTTTTTCGAAAAATGGAGGAAGTAGGTGACCAGTGATTGCTGTTTGAACTCAAAAAGGCGTCGTGAAAAATTCAACACCCAAATTAAACTTCTGACGTTTCCAAAATGGAAGTAAGGTGAACTGAAAAATTTCAAAAAATTCGGTTTCTGGGAAATATGAAGTTTTTACCCTGAAAATGATACCTACTTGATCGTGTAAAGGCTGAAAAGAATGTTTGGTATGCTAGTATATTTTTTGACTTAGTTAGTCTTATTTGAACTTTTTTAATTCATTTATGTATTTTATATTCTTTTTTATATAATTATTATTTTTTTTTTTTCGGAAAAAAAAACGTAAATTTAGTATATTTCCAAAAAAATAATGAGAAAGGAGTAATTTTAAAGCTAAATTTCGAAAAAGATTTGGACAATATATGGATGGTGTAGGTGGTGTAATGTCAGTAATTTTATTTAAGGCATAGTTATCTAATATTTATGTTCCCTGATGTTGGAAAAAATCGTTCATTGTTTCTGTCAACTTCTCAGAAGTCAAATTTGATTGTTTGGCCATTGTCTTCCTTTCAAAAAAAAAAAAATGAAAAAATCCCATTGACCATAGGCCAATTTTGGCTTCGGGTTCAGTGATTTGGAAATTGCAGATCATCCCACGTGGCTAGATCGACGATGCAATTCATGGACAGTTTCAAAATTATGTAATTGAAATTGCTTTTTTTCATTCCCCCAGTAGTTTGAAAATAACACTTTTATTTAATTATATCTCGATATACCAATAATTTAAAATGCAAAATAATACGAATGAATGAAACCTGAATACAATCCGAGCAGCAGTTCTCGAGATATTCTTGACCTCAGTTGAGTATCTCATGCGCATCAAAATGTAAATAAAAAGCGTACCCATGAAGCCAAATCACATTGGAGAAATGAAATGAATCATGAAAGCACATTTGAATCGTCCGTATCTTCGTAATTTGTGATAAGCTCAGTTAAAAGGCCACAAAAATAACCTTCAGGTTTATGTGAAAATGTTCCCAAAATGGCGAATTAAAATGGAATTGAAAAGAAAACTGAAGAAGCCCCGAATAGCTGATATTTCATTTCAGACTCGTGGGATTAAAATGAGACGAAAAGCTATAATTTAGCCAAATTTTAACTTACCTGATGGGTCTTGATTTTTGAGGATACGAAGTGTAGGGGTGAAAAGATTTTCCAGCATTATCAGCATATGCGAACATTCTCTCATTAAAAACTCAGCTTCAGTAATGCGGCATGACTGCTTGCATTTTCAAGTGGAGGGTGCGAGCTTCCTAAAGTTTCTTCTCGTTCGTAGTGCTAATAAATACAAGATTTTCGCATTTTCGTATTAAGTTTACGCTCCGAATCGAACGTAAAACTTGCATCAATCTTAACAAAGCGAAAATAAGATACCGTGCTGCTATCATGCATTAAGAATTAAGATGGAAATGCGAATATAGAAAACCAGAAATTGTCAGGTGTTAAATTGAAATTTAGCGTCGAAAAAGCTTCTAAAAATTTGTTTAAAATTTTCTTCTTACGTTCTCGCTTCATAGCGTCCTTTTGTTCTCACCCTCAGTCTTCAACCTCTCCATATTCTTACGACATAAAATACCAGATGCGATGTAACCAGTTTCACCAATTGTGATAACTTCTCGTATAGTATAGTGTAACATTGCTCATAGCGAATATACATAGTTCATGCTTCGCGTGTGAAATACTTCTATTCAAGGTCGAAATTCACGGCTTCAGAGTGGAAAAATTTTCCTGTTATTTATAATTTATTAAACCCGAGAGAGTGAAATTATCGAGTATTGTTTAGTAAAAATTCGAAGGCTGTATTTATTTCAAAAATGTGTCAGCATTTGTTTGATGGTAAGAAATTAAATTCTAGCAGGTCAACGATAGATAGGTATCGTCGAACTCGTATTCGAAACCAATTATATATTCCGGCCTGAAATACGTTTACTTTTATTTTTTATTTATTTGCAAACGGTAATCAGTAACGTGGTTGATTTCGCAGATCGACTCTGATCCTATGATGGTGAATGGAGTGAAACCAGTTAGCAACGAACAAGAAGAACTTATACACAGTTTAGTTTATTTTCAAGAGCAGTACGAGCAGCCATCTCCCGATGATCTCCAACGTGTTTTTAACGTAAGAAAACATTCAATCGATTGCAATTTTATTATCACTGCGACGATTTAATATCGATTTTTCACGTTATATTCTCGATTTATTACAGCAGTCCGAAGAAGATGATACCCACGGAGAAGGTGATATGAAGTATAGGCATATTACCGAGATGACAATATTAACAGTGCAATTAATTGTGGAATTTGCGAAAAGTTTACCTGGATTTGATAAGCTCCTGAGAGAAGATCAAATCACTTTATTAAAAGTAAATAGAATTTTTGGCCTTTCTACGCATTATCATAATGTAGCGAGGTGAGCTAATTGATGTTGAAGTCGACACTATTGAACTCCATGTATCCATCTCGACAGTCATTTCTTCCATCATGTGCTCGATTACTCGCATAAATGTTAGATTAAAAATCACAAACTCAGTACCAATATTTTTTGCTTTTTATCACGTTAGAGTTTATAACCATTCTGCAATCGTCGTTAAATAATTGTACGCGTATAGCGTGCTGATAAGTGAGATTTTTTTTCATTGTCGGGTGTACTATACTGATGTAATCGTAGTTCATTATGATTGTGGAATAATTACAGAAAGGTTTACGATCGTGAAATTATACGCTCACTCTGTGTAGGTATTTAACGAGTTTTAATATTGTTCGAAATGCGCAAAATTATCATTCGGTTGAAATTCGTAGCGTATGAATTCATTAAATGATTTTAGGGTGTAGGCCACGCGGTTGATATTCTTTGAACTTGATTTCGCCAATGATAGGAATTGAACGATAATTTTAATAATCTCATTGACCTTTCTCTCGATGACGCCAGTGAATCGAAGTTATGTGATAAGGAAAATGGAGCGGAGAAGCAGGTTAGCGTGGTTTTAGAGTAAAGGTTGGACTTAATAGGGTTTCTTTGGAAATTTAACTAGGTATAATTTTATTCGCATTGATGATGAGAATTTTGCTTGCGGCTATACCGAGTCGTCTATTTTTTTTTTTTATAATCATAAATGCATTTTCCAATTAATTATTTCTTTTTTGAAGTTATAAAATCACATTATTTATTTTATTATTTTTCAAATTATTATCGCAATTTCTTTTGTTTAACAACTCAGTTCATGTGATACGTATTCAACAGGCTAGAATTATCATTACTTCTTCTTCTGAATCAGTCTGGTTTTGGCATGAGGTTGATACTTGAAAAAATGACGTCAGTAAGATGTTTAAAAAGTTTTAGTTCCATATGTTAGTTAGTATCTACTTGGGTGAGCTGAATTTAAATTTATTTAGATTTTTCTTTTAAATTGTAGAATGCAGTCACAATAGTTGCTAAATGACCATAAAAGGATGTTATGAAAATTTTAGCTTCCCAACTAAATTTTTAGATTACCAAAATGAAGTCAAACTTACAAAATTGTGAAATTAAAAAAAAAAAAAAGAATTTGCAGGCAATCCGAAATTTTTCACCTTTCCAAGTCATGTTTTGTTGTCTTAGAACGAAAGAATTTCAGCCGCCAGATTTTTCAATTTAGGAGATTTAAATAGTTTTAATTTTGTATTTAGAAAGAATTGATTTTAGTCATTATCAAAAATAAACGAAAAATGGTAATTAATTTGTCGTGTGTAATGAGAGCTTGATTTAAGCTTTTTCAAACATGCTCGATTTTTTTGTTTCACAGGGGTTTCTGAAGTCTGAGCTTTTTGATGCTAAAATTTAATATGAAGTCATTTTAAAGCAAGAATGTGATGTTTTGGTAAACCTTATTTGCTAAAAATCGAGCATAATTTCCTTCTTCAGTCCAAACAAACATAGATTCAGCTCTTACTGTACACACAACCAATAAATTACACATTTTTCGTTTACTTTTGATAATGACTAAAATTAATTATTTTTGAAAAAAGAAAAATTAAAACAGTTTAGGCATCCTAAATTGAGAAAAAAAATGGCGATTCGGAAAGTAAAAAAAAAAAAAACTTGAATTGCCCGAAAAGTTGCTGAGTTGAAATTTTTATAACACTGTTTTGAGACCATTTAGCGACTGTGATGATAATCCGCCTTCAACTTTTGAAAAAAAACCAAGGCTCTCAGTGATAAGTGCACTAGTTCAAATAAACTAAAAAAAAATGATTTTTTTTTTGTATCCACGACTCATTTCATCCTCCAAAAACTAAAATAATAATAAATAAAGCTTGATTTTTTTTTTCACGTGGTTCAAATTATTCTCTAAATTTATTCGAGAATTCGATATGTCATATATGTTTGAAAATTAATAATATATAGAGAGTGTGCAGTGGTTAGCCAGGAATTTTGCGCCTTAGGTAAATCAAAAGCGTATCATTTATTTTCTACAGTTGCGCCTTTCTTCATTTTTCCTCACAACTGGCCCTTTTCCTCTTAGATAATCTAAAACCCATCAATATCAATATAAAAAGTGTTATCACATCTGTTTTTTTTTTTTTTTTTTTTTTTTTTTTAATGAATGAAAAGAAAATCATAAACAAGTTCAATTATTGTATATGTAGAATTCAGAACAAACTAAAATTTGAATTAAATTTCAGACTCAAATTTTCACTCCTATACTCCTTCTGGCCTACACTACTTATGGTGTATAATTGGGATGTACTGAATAGGCTCGATTTCTACTCCAATAGACTAGAAAGACAAGTTACAAAAAATTTTTATTCAGTAGTAACTGGGAAAATATTTTATTTGGCATTAAAGTCGTGTAAAATATTTGTTTTTTTTTTCTCATATAGAATTTAAGCTACTTGGATAACCCGTGGAAGGGAAAAATTGAGCGCAGTATTCATTTACGAACATTTTTTTCATAATCTAGTGAAAAATTGAGCTCTTTCTCTCGAAATCAATGAATTGCTAGCTAAAATTTTTTCTAAAAATTATTCGTAAAAACTAAACACCTCAGAACTCAGTTTTGTGAATTTTTTTCAAGAATTATACATTTTTTAACTTTGATTCGTTTATGAAAAAAAGAAATATTGATGTAAAATGCTGAAATTTTTTCACGTTCCATTTTTTTAAATTTCACAACAATCAAACTTTGAGGCATATCACTTTTTGAAGAAAAAATTTGCCATGTTTGATTACAACACCGCTGCTTACATATTGTTTGAATTGCGAAGGAATGTAGCAATATCAAGAAAAGTTGAATCGTTAATACGTGAGATAACGCGTTCAAACATAAAAGTTGCTCCTTCAAAATTTATTGTAGCAATTTGCCAGTATTAAGCTCAAGTTTTTGTCAAGTTTCATCTACGTTTAGAATATTTATCATTATTTAGCGAGGTTATATAAGGTCCTTAACTTGGGACTGGTAATAATTTATTCCTCTTCTTCGTAATAGTAGGAAGAAATTTTTGAACGGTTCGAATTGCGATTTTAAATACTGTTATTATTATTTTGTAAAATCATCGAGGCATTTGTAAACGTGATATAGCTTCTGGGAGTTCGTACTTTCAGCATGTAATGATTAATACTACATTTGAATGGTTGTTTCCTCGAAACGACGTCTCATACTCGAATATAGGTTAAACATATGCTTTGTTAGGT